>CATIWR010198299.1:0-32141 GCA_949677035.1 Omphalea diandra
AAGTGTCATTGTCATGTTTCTACAAATCGCATGACTAAATGATCATTTATCTAATGCATATATTCATGTGGGATTTCATATCATTTATGCAATGAATATGTTCATGTGATAATGCCAATGAATATGGATAGGGATGTTACAGTATCATATGTCATTGCTCAGATTCTCTTGCTTGGAAGCATTTTAATTAGACACATATAGATTTCATAGCGAAACTAGGAATGTTTGTTTAGGTCTTTACATAGATGGGTTTCAACCATTTGGTCAATCAGGATAATAATAGTCTTCATAGCCCATAATTGTCATACTATATAATTTATCACCATGGTTACCATGGTGATGCATAAAGGATGCCTATATGTTTTTATCAGTGTTAGTACTTAGGCTAAGAAACCATAAGAATAAATTGGATGTGCTTTTACACCACTTATTATGAAACTCAAACAATTGTGGCAGAAAGGTGTGCATACATATGATATTTCAAAGAAATAAAATTTTCAGATGTTGCTGCTCTTATGTGGATAATAAGTGATTTTCCCCCATATGCAATGTTGTCAGGGTGGAGTACTATTGAAAGGTTAGCTTATCCCTATTGCATGGAGAATTCTGATGCTTTTACTTTGTTAGAAAGTAGAAAATAGTCATGGTTTGACAATAATATAAAGTTTTTACTAGAAGATCATCCATTTCGAAGGAACAAAATGTCTTTTATTAAGCATAGAATAGTGACCAAAGATCCACCACTTGTTAGAATTGGCGTTGGGATATTAAACGAGATTGATAAGTTTGGTCTTAAGAAAGTAACTAAATTAGATGTTGATGAGATAAATGGTCTAATATGTAGGACTTGTCGATGGAGGAAAAGAAGCATTTTTTAGGATTTATCATATTGGAGTACAAACTTGATTCAACATAATTTAAATTGATGCACATTGAAAAGAATTTTTTTGATAATGAGTTTAATAATATCATGAATGTGAAAGGAAAGATGAAGGACACAAATAAATCTTGACAAGAATTGAGTTAATATTATCGTCGCCCTAAGTTGGAATGGAGTGCAAGAACAAGAAATACCCTAAAATTTGTTACATATTAGATTAATGGATGAAAAAATTTTTGTGTGAATGGTAAAGAATTTTAGATTTCCTAATGGTTATATGTCAAATATGGCAAGATGCACGAACATGAAAAAATTGAAGTTGTTCAGGATGAAAAGCCATGATTGTCATGAATTCATGTAGCGATTGATGCCAATTGCATTGCATGAACTACTGTCAAGAAATATGTGGAAGGCCTTAATAGAATTGAGTTTTTTTTTTTAAGGATCTAACTATTACTAACATTAGTATTAAGGACATGCAATGGCTTGAGGAAGAGATACCTACCATTTTTTGTAAGCTGAAGCATATATTTTCTCTAAGCCTTTTCGACTTGATGCATCATCTTTAGGTTCACTTGGTTTATGAAGTAAGGATAGTTGGTCTAGTGCAATATCGATGGATGTATCCTTTTGAGAGGTGATTAATAGTTGACATGAGTAAGTTCCATAATTTATTTTGATTTATGTATATACACTGTCTTATATGTACTAATATTGTAGTTACCTTTGAAGGCTAAAAAATAACATGAGAAATAAATCCAGAGTTTAAGGTTCAATATTCAATGCATATTTAGTGGAAGAAACATCATTGTTTTTTTTGCACTACTTCGAGGATCATGTGAGCACGAGGCCTTGAAAAGTGAGTCACAATGATGATAATTCTCAAGATGTATTACACATCCCGATCATGCATTTGGAAAGGAAAAAATAAGATTCATGACGAAAAAAGAATATAAGGTTATTCAATACTTCATTTTATTGAATTGCTCAAAAGTGGAACCATTCATTAAATAATATATATATATATATATATATATATAGAAAGAAAGAGAGAGAGAGAGGAGAGTTTTCAATGGTTACATCTCCATGGATGATTATTATTTTATACTTGAATAATAAATGCTTATAATTTTTAAAGTAAGCATTAATTATAAATCAAAATGATCAAAACTGTTTTTAATCTAAAGGCTTAAAATACAATAATAATGGAAACATCACCCATATATATGTGTGTGTGTGTGTGTGTGTGTGTGTGTGTGCATATACAGGCGCATGTGTGTCAGTACACACACACACACACATATATGAATTTGTTAAGTTCATGTGTATTTTTTTCCCTTTTATAATTTATGTTAACGAGTTAAAGCAAGTAAACCACACATTGCTAGTCATAAAGTTGATGTTATACTTGAAAATGAATTTGCATCTTAGTTTGATAAATACTCATCAAGATTCCATTATTTATGTTTACATGCATATGTATGTACATTGAAATTATTTTTTTTTTGTTACTAAATTTGATGAGTTTTTATTTTAGGGGCATGATTCATCACATAACATTTTGAACAAATTCATAAAGGATCTAGCAAAAGGTACATTGTGAAAGGTGATGTCTTATCCAAAGTATTATGAAAAACATGGTTTTCATATAACTACCATGAACAATGGTGTTTATATAAAAGACGCCAATTACAATGTAGATAAAAGCGACTATTATGGTTAGTTAATTCAAGTTATGGATTTGGAGCACCCAGAATTGCCAATTAAGAGAACTGTCTTATTTAAGTGTGAATGGTTTGATCTTATGCCCAACCTACACACTAAAGTTCATCTAGAATATAAACTTATCAAGGTGAACCATAAACAAAGTTTCAATAAGTATGAGTAATTTGTTTTAGTAACGCAAGTGTGTCAAGTTTTTATTGCAGTTACCCTAGCTTAAGATGTGATTTGAGCGATTGGTTGGCTATATATAAAATTAAAGCTAGGGGAGGTCCAAATTCTATAATATCTACAACAGCTTCAATTTTTTATATAATACCAGCCTTAAGAGAGTGATATAAATGCACATTCAATTACAATTGTGGAGGACAAAGAATCAAGATCTTTGAATGATCCAAATGGTAAGTTTATTAAAATTGAAAATGACGATGTTGAATTAGAGGATGATGCAAAGATAGTGTTGGAATCAGATGATGAAGATGAAGATGAAGAGACTGATGAGGAAGAGGACTTGTATTATGATACTACTAGTGAAACTGATTAGAGGTACTTTATATATATATTATGTTTATTTGTCTTTATTACTATGCTTATGGTAGTCAATTTTTTTTCGTTATGTATGTGTTATTAAAATGATCCATTTCTTAGCTTTAGTTGTCTATTTTCTATTTAGTTATTAATATATATACATCATAATGATGAAGGGCGATGATACTGCTAGACTCCAGAGGTGCAGGAGGCGAGGGACAGTGGATCGAGGTTCACAGGCTTCACCCACTATTTCACCATTGTAACAATCAATTTCTCCCTCACCATCAGCTCCTTCATCAACACGAGGGATACATCACCACCACCATTGCACCCTTCAACATTAGCATTGCCAATCTTACATCCACCACCATCCTTATCAACACCATCTACACCATCAAATGTAGAAGAGACACCGGCTACACAGTCATTAGTGGAATGAGTGGCTGAGTGACACTCTAGCTCATCGATGAGATATACATAACTTATATTTTTTCTATTAATTTTTTGTTTCCTTTTTAATAATTGTTGATTTATAAATCCTTTAAATGCAATATATAACTGAATATATAATTCATAATGCAGGATATTTTTGCATGTTTGGTATTTATTATCTCTTACTAACTTATTATTTGTTACATAAACAATAGTTTCATTCTAGACAATGCCTATTCTGATTAGATCTTCAAGATTTTTTTGCTTCATTTAGAGCCATCTGGACATGTATTGAAGCATGTTTCGGGGGAGTTTAAGGTATAAATGAATAATAATTTTGTGTCATTTTTTATTAAAATTTTTTTTTATCTAAATGCATTGTTCTAACCATTTTTGCTTATTATTTTGTAGAACTTTTTTAATTGGAATCCATCACTAGATGCCTAGATTAGGAGTAGGTGGGAGCAGTAGGCCGTTACACGCTACACTGAAAATTTGTCTAGGTGGAGATAAAGTGGCGAACGACTTACGAGCATCTCAAAGAGTGTATGAGAAACCTGGTAGGTAGCATGGGCCACACTAGACTTCAAGAAGTATAGCGTGCAGGCCTCGTACATTCACCTTGGCGAGACAGGTGACCCTGGTTTTAGTCCTTCATGCCATACTAGGGATTCCATATCTATGGCTAGGCATTGGAGATGTTTGTTGAGTATGTTTTATATATTTATTGATTAATATGTTATTTAAGTTTATTATATACTTACCTATATTTATATAATGTATTTATTTTTATAGTGAAATCTTATGTCATGATACTATATATTTTAAAGTGTTTAAGCATACATATATTAGCCAAAAGAACTAATATTACATCGATCAATAATCTATAGGCATAACTATAATTTTCACTAAGACGAATTATTTAATATTTCACCTTCATTAATAATTAATTTTCTTTATTTAACTATTTATGATTAAATTCTATTTAACTTCTCATTAAATTACAAGATAACTACCACAGTTCATATGATAGAGCAGCTCAGCCTAAAGAGGGCTTCTTCCATGTTAGCCCATTGAGAAAGAGATATTCTTTCAAGCTGCAAGCATACAAAAAAGGTGTATGTGCAACATGGGCTAGTTGTACTTGCTTTTTTTAGTCATTCCACATCATCATTATAAACTATTACTTCTCGCCCGGTAGCTGAAGACCTACTAGTTGCCATTGTTAAGGAGGTTCCACATGATTTTTAGGCAAAGATGGATGAGCAGAGGCTTTCTTTCGAGCCTCAATTTGAGGAGCAAAGGTAGCAAATGGATGAGATGCGTCACCTCATTATGGAGCTTACTCATGGCACTCAGGTTGCAGTCACTTATTCTCCTTCTGATTAGTCACCTTTCACTAATGAGCATGCAAATGATTCGATTGATGGACCCATTTGATTTTTATGTACTTATATACTTTGTCATTTTTTTATATTCTTTATACATAATAATATGTGATATATTTTTTATTTATACTTTATTATATACATTTAGATAATTATATATTAATAATATTATTATTTTTATATTTCATCCTTATGATAATATAAAATAACTTATATATTTCAACAAATATGCAATTATTAATTTATATTCATTAAATGAATAAATTAAAAAAGTTGAAAAAAAATTAGCAATGAACTAGGATGTTCATCGCTAATTTTGTCAACATTAGCGACGAATAAGTGTTTGTCGCTAAAATCACAAGGCCTGACAACTTGGTGACGATAACACTTTGTCATTAATTTAGCAATGGAATTCGTTTACCAATCATACATTGGTAAATTAGCAATAAAATGTTGCCTCGATAATCTATTGCCACATTAGCAACAACATTAACTACGAAGCGGTTTTGTCACTGATGTAACATCTATTGTTATTTTCACAGGAGTTAAACCCATAAATTTGCAATTGCCTTTCCATCACTAGAGTTAATAAAGGATCCATAAAATCCCTTATTGATTGGTTTAATGAGTAACACTTTAACGATGAACATCCATACTAATTCATCGATATCCTTACTCACATGTAGAAATTCGGGTTGTTAGAGATGAATTTTGTTTGTTGCTAATTCATTTTTTTGCAATGACAATTTTGTTATTGATGAAGTCCTTAATTTTATGTCTCAACCTGTAACAATCATTTGTGTATGTCTAGCTTCTTGGTGAAAGGTGCAATATGCATTGGCATTATAACTCATAGGTAAAGGATTGGGTAGCAAGCTCAGTGCCAATGGCTTGAATCCTTTTTTTCTTTTGCAACCTCTCAAAAGCTTTAGACAAAACATGCCTAAATCAATGAATATCATGAGGTTCTCACTACATTTACATCAGCAGTCTTATTCTCTTCTTCCTAAGCTTAGGATGGCAAGCTTCTTCTTCTGCCATATTGCTTCTTTGATATCAACTCTAACTCTTCAAACTATAAACCAACTTCTTTAAGGTCCTCAAAGTTACATACTAACATCCCTTTGATTTTTGTACCCATGTTTAGTGCCCCTTTGATGATCATTCTAACTTGGTTTCTTTTGATTGGCCTAGTAGTTGCCTCAAGGGCCAGTTTCTTCCACCTCTTTATGTAGTCATTGAAACTCTCTAATTTTCTACTTCAATGACTCTAAATCTTGTTGAATGACTTTCAATGATGAATTACAAGCATAGTGTTTCTTAAAAGCTTCTGTTAGCTTTTTCTAATTGCCCTCAATTCTCTTAGATATGTTATAGTATCAAGTTTTTATTGATCCCTCTAATGATAGCTCAAACAATTCAATCATAGTATTTATGGACTCTCTAAATGTCTTTATCATAATCATATAAGAATGGATGTGATTGGTTGCATTCTTAGTTCCAGTGAATTAGGAAGCTTATGCATTCAAAATTTAGCGAGATGATTCTTTAGCTTATGAGCAAGTAATTCCATAATATCAGTTCTCCTTTCTAGACCCCTAGTGCCAAGAGTCTTTTTTATCATCTCAACTGCTAAGTGAGATCATTAAATTAGGCAATTTCCTTCTCACTTTCCACTAACTTATCCATAACTATAACAATACTCCTTATGCCATTAGCTAGCTTACTCCCGTGGCACTTTTTCATTCCAAACACATCATCATCAATAATGATAGGCAATGGTGTCTCCATAGGCATTTTCCCTTTATCAGTTCCACTAGATGCATCATTCTTCTTCAAAATCTCATTGAGGCTCTTATTCACCTCCTCGATAATCCTCTCTTTATCATCCAGATAAGGTTAGCCTTTATCCTTTCTATAACCTCAGGCGTACCTTTGACCTTATTAATAACTTAAATCTTTGGATTGGACTAGACATCTTGTTCTTCCTAACTATTTGATTGCCTCTTCTTTTCCATAAAAGTTTGGATGAAGTTATAATGGGTTATTAACGTGATGCATGAACAAATAATAAATGAATGTATGCTTGAAATGGACATGTTATTGCAAAAAGATCCTTCCAACCTTATTATTCCCATACACAAGGTTTAAAGTCTCTTTCCTAGATGTGGTCTTATTCTTCTATCAACACACGATGAGAACACGTATGGTCCATTCAGACCAAGTAAGGTAAAAGACACAAAAGAATACATGTACACTAAAACTAAAAGAGACAATAAAGGAATAAGCTCTATACAAAAGAAAACCTTTTACATTGCTAAAAAAAATATGTGAGTGGCTCGAAGAACCCCTTTAATAAAAAGGAGAGATGTACATAAATGCTTACATTGGCAGTGGAAATACATACAAAAAGAGAATCATTTACATTACTGGGAGTTAGGGATACATAAGTGTACACATGAGGGATATTTACATCAAATGGGAGTGGCATAATATTATATTTATATAGAGGTAGCCTAGTCATATTCTTTAGTGACTTTAACCCTTCCTTTAGAGAAAAATGCAAACAAGGGGGTGTCCCATTTCAAGGTACTAGTAGCTCTTACATGCGCTTAATGATTAAAAAATGGTTATCATGGTTGATGGCTCCCACAAGCTTGGGGGACAGTTGTCATAAACCTCTCACTTGATATACCCGAAAGTACTTGGCTCACGAGCGATGAACCCTCCTCACCATCTCCTAAGTTTGAATAGAGCTTAAGTCTCAAGTTTATAGAATTTATCAATTTGACTTAGGGCAGTCCTAATGTAAGTGGATAAGTGTTGAGGTTACATGAATGCAATGGATTTGCCAATGATAAGAGTAAAATGGTAGAGGTGAACCAAATATTCTTATAAAGTCAATTCAAAGTCCCTAGTAGAGTCACCACTATGAGCACCATCGATTTTTGGAATTGTGATGAAACTAGTGGAATTTGCTTGTGACTCCTACCTTTCATTAATTAATAAGGAATTGAGAGGATCGGTGTCATATATTGGTACAACCCAAGTAATGGCACATGTTTTAAATCATCGGAGGATTCTTAAAGACTCTCGATAGAAGCCCCTTTTAGGTCTTGATGGGTCAACATGAGTCCACAGTGGGATAATACATTAGTACTATCTTTAATCCTTAGAATAGAGTCACCACTCGACTTTGATCCAAATAAGAATTTGGATAAGAACAAATCATGAGCCTACCTAAGTCATTTAAAAGGCCAAATCCATCTTCACTCCATCACAGATTGAGTTTAGGAATTAGGTATGACATAGAGAAGAGGTTAGGCACCCCTATATATTTCATATTTAGGGATTTGGCCTTTGAGTATATTTAGTTCACAATTACCATTTTCTTCTTATTATTGATAAATCTACTTATCAATTCTAGGCATATTTCTAATGTATCATATCAAATATATCATCTTAAGGCATTACACAAATGCATATGGAGTTGGGGGTATCATCATATCTCAAAAGGGTGATCATGCATAATCCATAAATATAAACATGCGACTCAAAATCAAAAGGGATTTGCATCTCAACCTATAAAAAGAAATAAATAATGTTAGTCAACATGTTATAATCAAAGAGATAAAGAAATTGAACCAACCTAAGTTTAAAAGATGACATCAATCAACACACTACCCATTCCTATAATCATCTCCAAGCTTAGGGGACCTAACATGCATCTATGTCCAAGTGTCACATTACCCACAGCCCCAACATCACATGAAAATGCATATGGATAATGATAATAGTAAGTAAAGTACCAACACATAAAGCTAGTAAATAAATCATAAATACATGGTGTAAGAATGACATGCAAATCTATTTTGGAGGATGAGGAAGGCCTTAAGCAAGTCATCAAATCATCATAATAGAATCCTAGGATCATTGAATCCTTATCCAAAATTACTCTAAAGAGCTAGAACATCCATTAAAATACCACTAACCATGAAAAAGTTAGGATATCAACATGTTTAAGAAGGAAATCTTTCATAAGGCCAATGATGAACATAATGCATTTAACATAAAATGGTGGTAAGGGTGAGGGTCATTAAAGATCAATCTTTCTTCCCATGTTCAACCAAATGGTCATATTAAAGGAAAATAAAAGGAGTGAACAAGCTAGGTAGATAGCCACTCCATCATAGTGATGATGGTTGAAACATAACAAACTAATAAGCATTATAATGGACATAATGATGCAATGCACTCATAAAGTCACTAGGAGTGGTAATCCCTCTCTTAATCATATTGAAAATGTTATTAAAATAGAATACTTAATGTAAGAGAACAAAAGAAACATAAAGAAGGAGTTAAATGTGTTAAAAGTGAAAATAAAGCTCTATCTTGATTTTAACTTTATTTTTTGAAGGAATATGGGTCATAGGTCTTAAGACTTACCTTTATCTTACCATTGAAGCTCCCAAGATACCCCAAGAAACACCAATAATAGAAAGAAATGAATGAAGAAAAGAGATGAACATCTTATTATTCCATCGTTAAAGTGGGTTGTATAGACTAATTAGTGGTCTATACAACCTACATAGTAGTTTGTATAGACCATAAATAGGTCTATACAAACTACTGGGATTATTTTTTATAAAAATTAAAAGAAAAGAAGAAAGGGAAGAAGAAAGAGGGCAACAGATGCCTTAGATATTCTTTTATACCTATCTTACTCTTAAAGGCACTATGGTGTTAATTAATCCCTCAAAATACAAGGGGAAATGCATAAAGTTAAACCATAATGCTTAGGTTCTACCTTGGATCTTTAGGTAAGTAGTTCAAGTGTTTGAATTTCTGTGTTTTATGATTTGGCAAAGCAACCTTAAGGTTCAAGAGCCTCTTCTTCCTCTTCAAATAAGGGGATATTTATAGAGAGGGAGTCAGTGCTTCTAAGCCTGAATAGCTATGGTTGCATGAAATACATGACCTATAGTAAATAGGATCAATGAAGGTTTTGGAATTAGAGTATTTATGTTGTTTGTAAAAGCTAAAAGATTAGTTATATAGACTTGTAACTAGCTATATAGTCAATTATTTCAAACTCTTCCCTCTCTTAAGGTTGAGGACATAACTGTACAACCATCTAAAAGCTATTTAGTGGTTTTTGAGTTAGGCTTGCTTAGTTTATGGGCTTAGTTTGGGCTTGGTCTAAGATTCCCCTAAGCCTTATTCCTTCCTTTAGCAACCTTTTCCCTACTCTTTAGGGAGTTAATTAGTTCTCATCATTGGACTTGGACCTAAATCTAATGCCCATAATCTACGTCTCATAGTAGGGCTTAAGACATTGTCAATTTACCTTGAAAGCTTCTATTTTTTTTTTATTTTTAATATCAATATCTCTATGGAAATAATTATAAAAGGTCTTGACTAACTAGACTTCAATTTGCCTAGAAACAACATCCAATGAGAGTTAAAGAGCAACAGTTATTATCTTTCTTAAAGTTACAATTGCACAATGTGCTTGTCATGCCATTTCTTCATAGATCATGGCATTCTCACGTGAATCCAATCTTAGCTCGAGTTATTCCTTTCTCTTTCTTCCTTCTTCTTCATCAACCTTGTCTATTTTCTAACACCTTTCTTCCACAAATGGTGTCTTATTGGCCTTGTATACATTAAACTCCACTTCCTTATCTCCCACTTATAATATCAACTTTTCTAGCTCCTCATTCACAAGAGTTATACTCGTGGCTAGGAATGCTCTACCTAGGATGAGTGATATGATCTTCTTCAAATTCTAGTACCATAAAGTTTACTGGAATGGTGAATTTATCCACCTTAATAAGAATGTCTTCAACAATCCCTATAGGATATTTAACCGATCTATCTGCTAGTTGTAATGATATCCTTATTTCATTAATCTCTCATATCTTTAATTCCTTAAAAAGAAATAAAGGCATCAAATTAATACTAGATCCAAGACCTCATAGAGCTTTATCAAATTCTAATTCACCAATTTCACAAGGTATAGTGAAACTCCTTAGATTTTTTACTTTTTAAGAAAGCTTATTTTGCAAAATAGCAGTACACTTTTTTTGTGAGGGTCACTACTTCACACTCCTTAATTCCTTTAATATATTTCACTTAGGAAGGCATTTGAGCTAATGCTTCAAGGAATGGAATGTTGATGTGTATCTTCTTAAAAACTTTAAGGAACTTTGTAACATCCTTAGTTGTTTTGTCATCTCTTTTACTCTTTAATCTTTGAAAGAATGGAATGGGAGGCACATATGGTTGAACCATTGGCGGTGGAGGGAAGGCTTCCTCCCTTCTTGTTTCTTGTGATTCCTCCTTCTTATTCTCTTGAATTGCTCCTTCCTTTGCTTATTGCTTAAAGTCACCAACTCTATTTTCTACCTCATTTCCACTTCTCAAAGTGATGGCTTTTACATGCTCCTTTAGATTATCCTCCAAAGTAGAGAGTAAATTCCCCACTTGTTTATGACATAACATTCACCATTTGTCTCACTTGGATCTCTAATGCATGAATAAATGAAAAATGATGTTTACTAATTTGATCAACTTTAGTATATAACCTCTTTAAAAATGCATCTTATGCATCCATCCTCGTATTGGTTTTGACAATGAATTTATCCATTATGACCTCTACACTTAATTTCTTGTCACATTACTATTGTACTTGAAAACCTGGGGGGTGCTTATGGTCTTAAGCATTATTCTAACTCTATGAAAATTTTAAATAATTCCTCCAACCAATATTGTAAGAATTGGAATAGGGGTTATTGCCTTATCTATTGTTAAAATTCCTTACAAATTTCACTTACTAGGTATTCATAGAAGAAAACGGGTTGCCCATTTGACAATTTATACTTACATGGACCACCTTCTTCATAGTTGGAGAAGTTATGGCATTGAAATTCATGGCATTGATTTGCTTGGATAAGTTGTTTGGGCTTGCATAGCCGTTAATTGATCAATATTTAAAACTCCAACTACCTTCCTTAGCATGGATCTTTTGAATGGCCATTAATAACTTTTGATTGCCATCTCCTTAAGCAATTGATAAGCAGCATCTTTAGTCCTTGCCATAAGAGCTCCACTTATAGCTGCATATAGTGTACTCCTCAAAGATGGGCTTAAACTAAAGTATAATGTTTGTAAGATAAGCCATTTAGGTAAACCATGGCAAGGACATTTCCTCAACAACTCCTTAAATCTATTCTAAGTCTCATAAAGAGACCTTCCTTTCATTTAAGCAATAGAAAAGATATCATTCCTTAATTTATTTATCTTCATTTGTCGATAAAACTTGTTTAGAAAAGCTAGTGATAATTATTCCCATATGGTAATTGAGCCTAGAGTAAATGAATGATACCAAGACTTGGCTTTGTTTTTAAGTGAAAAGGAAAATAATCTCAACCCGATAGCATCATCGAGATTCCATTTTGCTTGAATACGTCAAAAATCTCTAAGAATGCTATTTTATGAATGTGTGGATCTTCATATTCTCTAAATTGATTATTTTGAAACATTTGAATGATTGTTGGCTTGATCTCAAAGTTGTTAGCATTAACAATTGGCCTTGTAACTGTAGGTTGTGGTTCATTTAGCAATGGAACACTGTAATCCCTTATGGACCTTTCATTGTCGTAATTGTTCGCCATTAGTTGCATTTTGTTATGCTCTTACAATCTTTGTCTCTATATACCCGTTATAATAGTTCTTTCAATCTCATTATCAAAAGGTTTAAGATCTTGCTCTGCTTAGTCTAAACTCCTAGTCCTTCACATGCAAAATGAAGTTTTGCACCTAAAATCAAATCAAAAGGAGAATAAAGTTTTTACATTAAAAATTGAATCAAAGCTTTCAATATTAAAGTATCATGCCCCTAACAACAATGTCAAAATTTTATTTCCTTAAAATTTGAGGGATACTTAATCTCACTTAATATTCTCTCTTTTTAAGTTCCTTTTGACCCCTTTAATAAGTGTAAAACTTGCAAAGACTGTAAATGCATAGAGATCAAGTAATGTAGTGCATAAGTATATGCAAATATAGTGTCACAAAGACAAGCTCAATAAGTATTGAATATGATGATTTTATTTTTATCTACAAAAAATGAATACTTAAGATATAAACTAAAACTACTAGTGCAATGAAAATAAACTAAACTAATTAACAATGGAAAAAAGAAAAAAAATAATTGAGAAAGAAAATCTTATGATAAACAACTTAGAACACTTGATTTCACCAGTGGAAAGTCATGAAATCATTAATCTTTTAATGCTATGTTGGATTTAGCATTACAATTATTGATCATCTCTACAATGATTAATTCCTCTCTCTCGAGGAGTCACTTAACTTTGTAATTATATTTCATAGAACCATCTCTCGATATAAACTATAAATAAATCACTCATTTAGATCTAATAATTGTTTAAATGATAACAATAGGTTAAAGAGGTATCTATACTTATCAATTAATATGAGGGGAATGATTTTAGGTATATTTCAATTTACAATCTCTCAATCTATAAATGAATTATAAATCACACAATTGGTAGCTAAGCAATTACAAGTATTAGGCTTAAGAATCATTCACTTATAAAAGAACAAAATCCAAACATGGTTATTAAAATCATAAATCAATCAATCTTCTCCATGGTTGTATCAAGGTCCTAGATCATGGATCTAACCTAAAATACTAATAAAACAAGACAAATACAAAAAAGAAAGCATCATTTTTAATAAAGGAAATAAAACAAAGAGAAGGAAAGATGAAATCTCTAAACTAGCTTAATAAATCTCCTTTTTTTCTTCTTCCTTGATCAAGTGATTTCTTGAACTTTTGCACTTAATCTTGAGTCGAAGCATGTTTCCTCTTATTTTTTCTCTTCAAAATTCCTCTTTTAAGTGTTCAAAAGGCCTCTTTTCACACCTCTCTTACTTCTTAGAAAAAACCCTAAGTGTTTGGTTTTTATACTCCTTTAAAAGAGTTAAAACGCAGGTGTGAGCAGCTTAATTTTCAAGACTGTACTCGAATGAGTGGAATTTTGCTTATGCCTCCTACCTTTTATCAATCATTAAGGGGATTGAGAGGATAGGGGTCATAAATTAGTACAACACCATATGATGGTACATATTTAGGATCATCAGGAAATCCTTAAAAAGCCTTCTCAAAGGATAAAAGCCTTTATTAATGGTTTTATGGTCAATTGGGATAAAGGCTAGACAATACTGGGTATCATCCCTAATCAACATGGAGTCGTTGCCTAACTTTGGTCGAGACAAAACTCTAGGCAAGGAAAAATTTTGAGCATAATAAGTCAATTAGAAGTTTCAATCCATTTTCACTCCATCAAAGGTCGAGTTGAAGAATTGGGCATAGTGTGGGGAAGAGATTACGTACCTCCAAATCACTCTAATTTAGGGATATAGCCTTCGAGCATCTTTGGTTCATAATTACAATTTTAACCTTGTTATTAATTAGTCTAATTAGCGGTCCTAAAACATTCATCTAACACATCAAATCAATCATACCATTATATAATGACAAACATTCACCATGGGAAAAGGGTACAAACATGATTCCACATAGAGAAGCATGCATAATCATCAAAATATAAATACAAGAATAAAAAATGCATCTCCATCTAAAAAAAAAAAAAAAGAACACATGTTAGTACCATGTTAAGGTCAAAATAAATGACTAAGCCGCCCTAGAGTCTAAAAATGCCACCGATTATAACAAACCTCCCACCACATTCAAGAATCATACACACCATACTCCAAGTCAAGGAACCTAGCATGCATCTATGTCTAAAGTTCACATGCCCATAGTTCAATTATCATGACCAATAAACATAAATAAGTATAATTAAGAATAATAAATGAATAATGAAGCATGAATATATGATGTAAAGAGGTCATAAAATGAATTTGGAGGATAAATAGGGAGGTCTTAGTCAAGGACTAAAAGTTAACAATTTAGGAATCTTAGGATCATTAGATCCTTCTCTATCAATACTCCAAAGAGTTATAGCATCCTAAAGACACCTCTAACTAATAAGAAAGTTAAGATATCAAAATGATGGAAAGAAATTTACATAAGGCAATAAACAAATGCATAATCAAACCACAATAAAACAAGGTGAAATAAAGGTTTTAGGACAACAAGACCTTTACTTTATTGACATAAAGTCAATAAAATCAAGATAGATGGAATATGTAAGCTAATGAGCTAGTCACTCTCTCCTCAATGGTTATGAATATGAAGACATTTGAATATTACCAATAAACATAAACAAAATTCAAAATTTATTGAGATCAAAAGGTCATTGGGAATGGAATTCCCCCTAATCATATCTTTAACAATGTATACACAAACATAAGATGAAGAGAAGAAGAAAGAAACATGTAAAAAGAGGAATTCGAGACATTGAAATCTTAAAACTAAACCCATCTTTTTAAGCTTTGGTCTATTTATTTGAAGAATAAGGATCATAGGTCTTAAAACCTCTTAGCATTCTA
Source organism: Omphalea diandra (assembly GCA_949677035.1). NCBI lineage: Eukaryota > Viridiplantae > Streptophyta > Magnoliopsida > Malpighiales > Euphorbiaceae > Omphalea > Omphalea diandra. The sequence continues at coordinate 15,496 of CATIWR010198299.1, forward strand.
TTATTGGAGCTCACAACAATCTCGTGGAAACCCTAAAGACAAAAATAAAATAAGTGGAGAAGAATAAGATAACAAAGTTGTTCCTCAATCAAAATGGGCTATATAAACTAACTAGTCATCTGTATAACCTACTCAGTGGTATATACAGACTATAAGGAAGTTTGTACATGTTACTATGACTACAATTAATGGAAAATGAAAAGAAAAAGAAAGGGAAAGAAAGGGGACAAGGGGTTGGGTTCTAGATGCTCTTCCTAATACGTATGGCCCTTATAGACACTTTAATGAATGAAATATCCTTCGAATGTAAAGGAGCATTGCAAAATTAAGTCACAAATCCCTAAATTATACCTTGAATCGTTGATTTGAAGGTTGGAAAGGTAATTTTCTATATTGAATAGTAGAGTATAACTAGGGGATTCAAGCCTCATTTTCCTCTCTCAATAGTTGGTATTTATAAAGGTAAAAAGGTGTGCCTAAGCTAAATGGCTTCGATTGTATTCAATCCTCAACTTACAATAGATAAGATCAAAGGATCTTTTAGAGATTAGGGTTTTCAAGTTGTCTATATAGCTAAATAGTAGGTTGTATAGACTTGAGGTTGGCTATACAATCATTTAAAAGTCCAAGGTCAATGATTCTAGATTCTTCTCCTTTATTAGGGTTAAGGAATTGGTTATATAACCAACTAGAGGTTGTTTCTTAAGGTTTTGGGTTTGGCTTGGTTTGGATGGTGAGTTTGGTTTAAGTTTGATTCAAGATTTATTTTAAGATTTGTTCCTTCTGTAGGGTCTCCCTTACATTCTTAGGGGAAATTTTTGAGAGTTTCTCATCATTAGGCTTACATCGTAAGGTCAAAAATCTAATGTTCATAGTTTGCCTCTTGCTTTATAAGGCTTGGATAATGATATTTGAGAAATGACCATTAAATAATATATAGTAAAACATTACTCTAAATGTAAACACTAGAAAGGATACTAAAGGATACAAATCTTTAGCAATTCCTCGAGCAGGTACTAAAGTTCTTGAATATCTTAATAACTTTTTAGTAAGTACTAAGCTTCTCTAGTAGCTTTCTAGTAAGTATCATTATCAAATATTCATTTTTTAAAGGTTTCAAGCATGTACTAGGGTATTTAGCAACTTTTTAATAGGTACTAAGCCTCTATGATAGCTTTATAGTAGGTACTAGTGTTAAGTATTAACCTCTAATAGCCATTGAATAAATATTAGGCATCTTAGTAGCTTTTTTGTAAATACTAAGCCTTTTGAGCAACTTTCTAATAGGTACCAGGGTCAAGTATTGATCTCCAACAACCCTTAAGCAGGTACAAGGGTTGAAATCAAGGTTTTGGTGGCCATTTTAGCATAATGAAAGGTTATCAGCTTTTTAGCAAGTGCTAAAGAAAGTTTCATATCTTGATAGCCATTCTAATGAGGAATATTAGTTCAACAGCCTTTCAAGCATCTGCTAAGAAGAATTTTATACTTATATAATTATTTCAATTATAAATGTGGGTTTATCAATCTTCTTTCCAATCTTAAAGTTGGTTCCACATATGGATGGTCATCCTAATGACAAGTGATAATTCTATAGCCCTTATAGCATGTATTGAAAGAAAATCATGGAGGCAATTAAGAGTGAAATTGGGTATTGATAGTTGTTCAGATAAGTCATAAGGACTTATATGTTTCAAGAGTGGTTTCAATATTTAGATAGGTGTTTTGGCATTTAGATAAGGTTTTTCTTGATGTTTTATAGGTTTAGGTATGATAAAAATAGTTTGATCATTTTGATGAGTTCAGTTGGAAGAGGTTTGTCCCCCAAGTTACGAGTCTTTTTTTCTTTCCTTTATTGGGGCTGTTTAATTGTCTACACAAATATGAGATTATTTGTATAGACCTTTAACTTAGAAACACAAAGGAGTACAAATATTTTAAGAATATGGAGGGGCATTAGTTGTTTGTATAGACAAAAGGTTATCTATATAAATTATTGGCCCTAGTACACCAAGAATGGGGGGTTGAATTGATGGTAAATTTGAACTTTTGATTTTTGAGGAAGCACACAAGAATGAAAGATTAGAGAAAGGGTAGGAGAAGAATGAACACAAGAGCTTTATAGTGGTTCAAGTATTAACTAACCCTACATCCACTCCCCAATTCACCAATTGGGTGTTTCACTCAATCACTAGTGTTCTACAAGCTCACACTCAATTTAGGGTTTAGGCTCACACCAAACCTTACAAGTATTTTCCAAAAGCTAACACTCAAACATACACAAGAGTTTTACAACTACGCTAACTCTCAAACCTAAATAAGAGTTTTCCATTCAAGGGCTCACTCTCAAACCTTACGCAAGGTATTTAAAGCTCACATCAAATTATGTACAAAAAAATAAGAAATTAAAGTAGAGAATTAACTTTGCAAGAGTTTTGACACTATCAATGGTTCATCTCTTCCATTAACATCAGTTTGGTAGAGTATTTATAGCCCACATCCACCAAAGAGACGCTATTCTAAAATTATCAACAAATCTCCAAGATGTGCGAGGCAGATTTTGCATCAAATACTTATTAGGCGGAGGTAGTGGTCGCTACTACCATTTTGCAGCCGTGAATTTCTAATTTCCATTATAGAGCCAAAAATTTTGGCAAGAACCCCGTCTTGTGTCTAATGGCTAGTCCACGTGTCAGATGTCCATTGGTTGTCTAAGAAATGTAGTCGTTGTGTTCTACCAATTATCAAAGTCGTAGTCGCGAGATCATTGTCTTGGGTGCGACTAAGACTGCAAATCCCTCTGTGATTTAACCAAGGCTCCTTCAGCTGAGTCGCGGTTGCAAATTCCTCTAGCCGAGCTTCATCCATTCTTATACCAGTGTCGTGGTCGCGACTTAAGGGACACCAATTGGGAATTTGGATGTTCTTCTAAAAGATGGAGATTTTGACTTCCATTGAAGATAACTCTTATAAACTATAAAAACAACACTTAAAAAATTGACATTAGAACCATTCAATCTATATTGTCAAGATCAAAAAAGAGTCTTGACTTAGGTTTGAATAATCTAGTCTAACAATTTCCCCTTTTTTGATTTTGACAATCTAGATTGAATATGCAAAGGATAAAGAATCAATTATGCATGCTCCTAAGAGAATGATTGTGAAGTGATTCAAATCATAAGCTCCCCCTCAATCCATATTCCCTCTTAATTATTCTAATAAGATCATTGTCTTATCTTATTACAAATATAACTCAATTTTCTCTCTCCTTTTTATATGTTCCCTCTTGGTATATTCAATCAATTATCTCTCCCCCTTTGTCAAGAAAAAAAGAGGGGAATATGAGGGAATAAGAGAGAGAATAGGGAATATGAGAGGGAATGTCCACAAACTTATCAATTGTACAAACTCAAATTAGAATAACAAACATAAGTGATTTTAATATATGACATAAGGAGATAAATGGATGAAACATAAAGTGCATGGAAATTTTATATATAAAAGAAACAAAAATGCAAAATAATTCAAACATTTATGGATGCTTGAACACATAAACTAGGGCTAGAAATTTAAGAATTTTTATATATAACCCTTGTATAGAGTATATGATTTTTTATAATTGATTTGAACATTTGAAATGTAGAAAACTTCAAATGCAAAATGAATTGATTCAACTCATCACACAATCAATCAAATCAAATCAAACATGTCAACACATAGATATATCAAACAATAAAACTTCTCCTAAATGTATGCATAAATACATTAAGTTAAAAGCATAAGGGATAAGAGATACATTACAACTTTAGTATCCATGGCTTGATACCAAATAATCATTTGAAACTTTATCCCTTCCTTATTAGCAATCTCCATTCATCTTTAGATTTTCCATGATGAGAATTTGGTGAAGGAGTCCCCATCCTGCAATATCAAATAGTTTGCTTTAATACCTAAACATTCGTAGGTCCTTGAGGGTTAGTTTTTGAAGGGTCCTCCAATTTGAGTTATGCCTTCCTAATATGGCAAAATACATTGATGTGCCCATATCTCATGCAATAATGACATTCAAGCTTAGACTTCTAAGTCTTTCTTTTATGCATAACCTAAATATGATTAGGGGATTTTCTTATACCTATGTGATGTGTGTGAGAATGTATGTAAGTGTATGAGTAATTAGGAGTAAAAGAGAATTCTTTGTGTTTATGTGTTTGAGCATGCTTCTTATTGTAAATGTAAGTATAATTTGCTCTTTGAGCCTTGACTCTTAACCTTGGGGGGCCTTTCCTTTTCCATTAGGCATAAGTGGCTTAGTGCTAGGAGCATATTTTTTTCCCATGACCTCAATACTTGAAGTTTAAGGTGTTGTTGCTCTAACGAATGTAGTGAATGAAGATGTAGATAAAGAGGCTTCATTGAAGCTTAAACCATGCCTAACTAAAGAAGGTCTTTATGATACAATAAGTGTACCCAAAACTTCCTTTCCCTTATAGAACTTAGATAGAGAGTTCCTAAGCTCAATGACTTCACCCTTTAGGGAGTCATTTTCCTTTCTCAATGAGTTTAGGGATGAAGATGACTTGGATAGACTCTCTAAGGACTTTTTAAGTTCTTCATTAGAAGTCTTCAACTCACTTACAAAATCATTCAGGCATTTAAATTTATCCTCGAGTTTTGAACATTTTTTCTTATAAGTTTTCATTTGTGATTTATATTTATCACATCTCAAAGTAAGAGCTTTAAGAAGCTCATCATCTACATCATCAAATTCATCATAATCATTATAAGAGTGTGGAGAAGTACTTACATCTTTGAAGGAGTCCTCTTGAGCCATAAAGCAAAAGTTTGCTACTTCTTCTTCTTCTTCTTCATCACTTGACTCATCATCCCAGGTAGCCTTAAAGGTCTCCTTCTTTTCCTTGTGATGATAGGAAGATGACTTTCTTTAGATTCTTCTTTCCCTTCTCCTTTTCATCAACTCCTTAGTCCTTCTTAATATTTTAGCAAGCTCTTTTTCTTCTTTATCACTTTCATTTGAGTCACTTGAGCTTGAATAATTTTTTTGAGCTTTGAAGGCTAGAGCTTTCATCTCCTTTTTATGTCTTTATCCTCTTAGCTTTTTCATCTCTTCATCTTTCTTGAGAGCTATCTCATGAGTGAGAAGTTTGCCAATAAGGGCATTAGTTGTCACTTTCCCAATCTTTGGATTAGACTCTTGAATATTGCATACTCTTGCACCAAATTTATCTAATGGAAAAGATTTAATGATTGTAGTATTTACCTCAAAATCCTTCTAAACTTTTTCATGTTTGTGGCAATATGGATGAGTCTATTTGTCATTTCAGTGATGCTTTCATTATCTTTCATCATAAAGAACACCCACTTTGTCACATACATCTCCAACCTACTTGATTTCACAAGAGTTGTGCCCTCATGATAGTTTTCTAGTGATTTCCATATGGCATGTGTAGTTTGAAAATGTTAGACTCTTTCATTTTCTTCTCTTCACATAAAGTTTAGAAGAATAGCCATTGCCCTCTTGTTCTTCCCATTTGCCTTCCTTTGTGCATCACTCCATTCTTTTCTTGTACTTGCCACCTTTACTCTTTCAACCATCTTTGTTGAAGGCTTCCACTCTTCAAGTATATAATCCCATAAGTTGATGAGATCACTATCAAGATAGATCTCCATTTTATGCTTCTAAATAGCATAATGATTGCCATCGAAGTGGGAATTAAGGTGAGAGTGGACTCCTTCTTATGTCATTGATCTTTCTCACATAATTAAGGCTTGAATTGAGACTTAAATCTGATACCAATTGTTGGCCCTAGTGCACCAAGAAGGGGAAGGGGTTGAATTAGTGGTAAATTTGAACTTTTGATTTTGGAGGAAGCACACAAGTGTCTGGGCTCACACTAAACCTTACAAGTATTTTCTCAAGGCTAACACTTAAACCTATACAACAGTTTTACAACTAGGCTAACTCTCAAACCTAAACAAGAGTTTTCTATTCAAGGGCTCACTCTAAAACCCTACACAAGGTGTTTAAAGCTCATACCAAACTATGCACAAAGAAATAAGGAATTAAAGTAGATAATTAACTTTCCAAGAGTTTTGACACTATCAATAGTTATTCTCTTGCATTAACATCAGTTTGGTGGAGTATTTATAGCCCACATCCACCAAAGAGACGTTATTCTAAAACTATCAACAAATCTCCAAGATGTGTTAGGCAGATTTTGCATTAAATGCTTATCAAGAGGAGGTCGCGGTCACTACTACCATTTCACGGTCGCGAATTTCCAATTTCCATTGTGGAGTCAAAAATTTTGGCAAGAACCCCATCTTGTGTCTAACGGCTAGTCCACATGTCAGTTGTCCATTGGTTATATAAGAAATGTAGCCATTGTGTTATACTAACTATCAAAAGTTGCGGTCGCGAGATCATTGTGTCTTGGGCATGACTAAGACCGTGAATTCCTCTGTAATTTAACCAAGGCTCCTTCAACTGAGTTGCGACTACAAATTTGCCTGCGAATTCCTTCAGCCTAGCTTCATCCATTCTTATACCAATGTCACAGTTGTGACTTAAGGGATATCGACCATGAATTTGGATGTTCTTCTATAACATGGAGATTTTGACTTCCATTGAAGATAACTCTTATAAACTATAAAAACAACACTTAAAATTAACATTAAAACCTTTCAATCTATATTGTCAAGATCAAAATAAAATCTTGACTTAGGTTTGAATAACCTAGTCTAACATAAATAACCTTCAGTATATAAGCACTTAAGCCAACCCTAAAACTTTTTCTTCTCATTTCTCCTCTTCTCTCTTTTTTTCTCATAATAAAAACTCTTTTGGCTTAAATTTCTAAGGATTCCTTGACTTAGGATTTCAATGGCAAACTTTGACACTTAAAGAACTACTTCCACGATGCTCCAATGGACTTCCCTAAGAGAGATGACCTCTTATATGACAAGCTAGTGATTCTGATAGCCAGTTGAGGTTTTAATTTACTGTCACCCTTTGAGTTTAAGATTTTTTTATATTAGAGTGAACTAAGAAAAACTATGAAGGACCTTCCTACCAATTACATTAGGCTTGTTATAGTTTGAAGGGCTTCAGCCTTCCCATTTCCTAGCACTAGCATGGTATGAAATTTGGTCATGATAAAGTGGTATCAGAGCTTGGATGAGTTTACACAACTTTCTATATTTTTAGTATTTTTATTATATTAATACAGAACTATTTATAAATTTAGGTGTATATGACTTTATGGATCAAGGATAAAGGAAGAGATAAGTGATTAAGGCTAAACAATTCTAGGTAAAGGGTTTTATAATGGTTTTTAATGTTCATTACATATATGCATCATAATTTATATATAGGCCATAGTAGGCCAAATTGTGTTAATATGAAAGTCATATACATTTTATGTAATGAAATAATGTCATTATATAAATGTTATGTATATATGTAATGTAATGTGACAATAGTTCAGGGAAGAAATAGGAATCCAAAGAGTTATAGCTAGCTATATAAGGATTATAACTTGAATGTGATAAATAATATGGTATGCATGCATGGCATAGTTGGTGAGAAAATTCTCCCATGTGCTGAGGCAGCCCTCCTATGAGTGCACGACTGGTTAGGCAACTCTTATATATGAGAAAAATAAATAATCGAGTAGGGATTCCATGGACTTGACTATCTATATGTGTAATGATATATGTAGATGATGTGTCATATAGTTAGAGAAACATTCATGTTAAGGCATGTGAGCATGTATATGGACATATAAAATCTCTAATTGAGTTTCTCATAAAGAACTCAACCATATAAGCATAGTTGTTTTAAAGGAAGGATATAAATGATGACTTAGCTAATGGATGGATGCCAGAAGTCTAACGATTAAGATTAATAATAAGTATCATATATATGATAAGGCATTACAATTATTCCTCATATAGTTGCCTAAGTTATTATGTATAAATATCATTAAGGATTATTTATATAAGAAATATGATTATTATGCAATTATATTCTTAGTTATCTCTGTAATGTCTTTAAATATATCAGGAAATGTCTAGCAGTTACATTATATGTGCAGGAGCTAAATGTTACTATTTGACATGTAATGAGAGTAAAATAATATGAGTTTAAGTATGAACATCTTAATTCTAAGGATTACTTATGGAAGCTTTTATATATATATATATATATATATATATATATATATATATATATATATATATATATATATGTTATTTTGACAGAGGGATTAGTCTAAAATATAGAGGAGATTCTACCAAAATTTTGGTAGCATTTTAAGAAATTATGATATATGAAATGGAGAAAGGAATAGTAAAAAAGAGTGAAAAAGCATAAGGATGATAAAATATAATATGATGAATATAAAAAAGAAGGACAGAGTCAAGAGATAGAATTATAGATAGAGCCTCAACTTATGTTTGTCATAATGGTCTACTAGAGAAAAGAAGGATTGTTTTAAAAGAAGCCATGAGGATTTCTCAATCATTGTTATAGAATAGCCTCCTATAATCATAATAAGATATCTCAATGTTTAAATGAGTTTTAAAACTCATAAATCTTTTAAATGATTTACAATTACATACAAGTATTTTAAATGATTTTTGGTTATTTTAATTCATTCCTAACTCTAAGAGATCATTAGGAGTAGACATGAGTTAACTTAGACAGTTTATTATCCAAGAATGATAAGGATTAGCTACGAGAGAGATATTAAGGCATATATGTCAACAATATACACATTCGAGGAGGAATTTTAGATAAGGGGGCATTTGTAAGGTTTGGAATTTGATTTTAAAAAATTTTGGTGATTAGACCAATTTTAAGAATGTTTTTCTCCTTATTTTTATGTATATAATTATGAATTTTAATGATTTAATGATGATTAAATATATTTTAATGTGTTTAAAAAGATTATTTAATGTATATGTTAGTATTTTAAAGAGAAATAATTTTATTTTAATGAGATTATTATTTGAATTAAAGTTGTGTTATTTATTATGAATTAAGTTTCAAAAGTTATGTTTAATGAATATTTTAGATTTAAGAAATTAATTGGAATATGGTTCAATGCCTCCTCTTAACTTTGTGCAAAGTCTCAATTAAGCCCTTTTTAACTTTTATTATCATTTTACCATAGTAGTTGTATATTTTTGCTCAATGCAAGACATTTTACACCTAAATTAGGCACGTATGGTACATTTAAAATTTGATTATCCATATCTTTGGCTCATCCATATTGTAATTCTTTTTAAAAAAAATTAGGGGTCTCATTAAAGCCACCACCATCCCCATTGTCACTATCACCCTCTTGACTGTCCTAACCATCTAACACCACTCTTATCACTACTGCAACAACTTGAAAAAGAAAAAGCATTAATAATTTGAAAAAATACAATTAATAGCCCCAATCAAAACCATGAGTATTGTAGCCAAACCCATATTAGGATGTGTCCACTGTCATCATGAAATACAACTCACTAGCCCAATCAAACTCAAGACTCCCATCTAACCTCGCATCACAATTCATCTTGATCAAACTAGTAGTTGGTGGCAACCAACGAGGTGGATAATTATTAACCTAAGTAGGTTCGTAAAGCCTTGAAACAAACTCCACACTAGCATTTTTGGAATAAAAAAGGTGATCTCTTCTTTGAAATGTGTGTGTGTGTGTGTGTGTGTGTGTGTGTATTTACAAATAAGAACAAAATCATATTGTTAAAATCACCAAATGAACACCAAATCTTAATTTGAATAAAGCATGAACCAATGTCCAAAAACTAATAAATAAGTCAATTGACTAATTATTGAATCATAAAAAAAAAAAAGAATAAACCTTGATATTAGCATTGATGAAGCAGAGTCTCAATTAGCAATAGACAAGTGGAGTCATCATTAATGGCCAAAACCCACATGCTAATGTGAAATTGATTTTTGGCTTCTCCAATTCCTTACTACTTCGCTTCTCCAATTCCTTGCTCTTTAGTCGAAATGAAATTGGATAAATAGAATATTTTTATGTTGAAGATGGGGTTGAACTGTAGATTTCAAAAAACAACCCAGAAAAGGATAATAAAATAGAGAGATTAAAGATGAGAAGTTTGAGAGAGGAAGTGATTAAGGAGTATGATTCTTTTCTTCCTAAGAAAAGATTAAAGAGTATGATAGACTGGGTAGTCAAACCTAAGTCAAACTCTTTTTTGATCTTGACAATATATAATTAAATATTTCTAATGCTTTGTCTAAGTATGATTATTGCAAAAATCATGATAGAATATCATTGGAATTGAATGTAGCACAAAATCAAAAATTGTCTATAAATCACAACCACTACTACTACAATTGTAACCACTACTAAGTGAAGTCTTAGACAAAAAGTTAATAGAAGCAATGGGGTAAGCATCACGTCCTCAATAGCTACTGCGACCTTCAATTAAGTTTGGAAGGATTTTAGATCTGTACTCAGCACAAGCCACATCTCATAAGATAGTTACAAATTCATATGTTGTGACCACAACATTATCATAACGATCACTACAAGCCTAACTCAAGGAGTCCAAATTCCATAGAGCCACTCACGGCCAAAAGTAACGACTAGATAGCCAACATTATTAAGATAGTGATCGCTACCATTAGATAGTGATCGTGACACTTAAAACTAAGAAAGGTACTAACAATTAGTTTTCTGAAGGACCAATGTTGAACTGCAACATGTCACTAGTCGTTAGGCATATCTGCAGATTTCACCTGTAACTAGGCAAATTTTAGAGCAAAAGGCAAATAACAATTGCGATCCACCTATAGTTACTATGATTGTGGCTTGATAAGCATTAAATGCATATTTACCTAACATACCTTAGAGATTTAGGTATAGTTTTGTCTCTAACATCTCTTTGGTGATAGTAACCTATAAATACTCCACCAAATGGACATATATGCAATAGAATAACATTTATTGTAGCCAAACTCTTGCAAAATTATTTATCAACTCTTAAACATTCAATTTTTCATATTTGAGTTGTTATTTGGTATAAGAATTAAACACCATTGGATTTAGTTTTAAGAGTTAGCCCTTGACTGTAAAACTCTTGTTTAGGTTGAGTGTTAGCCTTGGAAAACACTAGCGAGGTTGTGTGTTATCCTTTGTAAAATACAAGTTGTAAAGTTAGGTGTGAGCTTTAAAACACCATTTAGTATTAGTAGAACACCCAATTGGAAGAATTAGGGAATGGATGTAAGGTTATTTAATACTCGAATCACTATAAACTGTGTGTGTCATATTCTTCTTCTACTTCTTGTAAAACTTAATTCACTTACCTTCCTTTCAAAAGTTTAAATTTTCTAGCAATTCAACCCCTTTTTTGGTGCACAAGGGCTAATAAGTGGTATTAGAGCCTCATCTCAAATAAAGCCTTAATTATATGAGAAAAGATTATGGCACAAGAAGGAATCCACACTCACCTCAAGCCTTACTTCGATGGATCTAACTATACTCATTGAAAGTATATAATGGAGTTTTACCCAGATAGTGATGTGCTGGATTTGTGGGACATTGTAGCAAAAGAATGAAAGCCTAAACAAAAGGGTAAATAGTAATGAAGAGTTGATTCCAAGGGAAGAATGGGTGGAAGCTCATAAAAGGTTAAATCATAAGAATAAGAGGGCAATGGCCATTCTCCTTTGTTCCTTATCAAGAGAAGAGATCGGCAGAGTTCTAGGTTGCCTAATCGCCCATGGGATATGGAAGGTCTTAGAGAACTACCATGAGGGCACTACACCTATAAAATCAAATATATTAGAGATGTATGTGATGGAATGGAAACTCTTAATGATGAAAGAAAGTGAATGCATCACCTATATGACAAATAAACTCTTCTCCATTATCACAAACATGAAAAAGTTTGGAAAAATTTTCACAAACCATGAGGTAAACACTAAAATTCTCAAATCGCTTCCTCTTGAGAAGTTTGGTGATAGAGTTTGTAGCATATAAGAATCCAATTCGGAGATTGGAAAGGTGTAAACAAATGTCCTTATTAGCAAGCTACTTATTCATGAGCTAGCCTTAAAAAAAGATGAGGAGATGATAAAAATGAGAGGACAAGAAGATAAAATTGAAAAAGTAAAAAGGAAGACTCTTACTCTCAAGTCTTCAAGCAAATACTAGGAGGTTGAAGTTGCCTCTAGTGATAGTGATGAGAGCGAGAAGGAAGAAAAAGAGTTAGTAAGGCTCTTAAAAAGGACTAAGGAGCTAATAAAGAGAAGAAAAGATAAGAAGAACTTCAAAAGAGCATCTCCTAACTTTAAAGACAAGAAGAATGAAGTAACTTGCTATGAATGTGGAAAACAAGGTCACATTAAATCTGAATGTCCCAAGCTTAAGAAGAAGAAGTAGGGCAAGAAGAAAATGAAGTGTTTCAAGGCCACATGGAATGATAGCTCAAGTGAGGAAGAAGAACATGAAGAATTTGTCAACCTATGCTTTATGGCCCAAGAAGACTCCTTCAATGAAGTAAGTACTTCTTCATACTCTTATCATGATTATGATGAGTTAGATGATTTAGATGATGAGCTTCTTAAAGCTCTAACCTTGAGATGTGATAAATATAAGTCTCAAATGAAAACTTATAAGAAAAAATGTTCAAAACTTAAAGGTGAATTTAAAGATTTAAATGATCTTATAAATGACTTGAGAACTTCTAATGAACAACTCAGGAAATCTTTAGAAAATCTTTCTAAAAACTCATCCTCTTTTGATTCTTTAAGAAAAAAGAATGACACTTTAAAAGGTGAAGTAATTAAGCTTAGAAATTCCATCTCAAGATTTCACAAAGGAAAAGAAGCTTTGGATACTCTCATTGTATCTCGAAGACCACCTTCATTGTATCTCAAGATTTCATAAAGGAAAAGAAACTTTGGACACACACTCACAAAAACTTCTCTTCTACTCCTCACTCATGCACTTGCATACATTCACAAAACTAAAGTGTGAAAAGGTCTTTTAATCACAACAAGGTTGCTTATAGGAGAAAGACTGACAAGTCTAAGCTCCAATGCCTTATTACATGACATATGGCCATATAAATGTCTTTTGTTACATTAGGAAGACACATCTCAAATTAGAGGATCCTTCAAGCCTAACCCCAAGGACCTAAGTATGCTCGTTTACCTAAACAAAGGTGAAATGTGTTTTTATTGTAGTAATGCTTGGAAGCCACCAAAGAGGATAATGATTAGCATGTGGCACATGACTGGCAACAAAAAGCTATTCAAAGCCATTAAAGAGAACGATGGTGGTAATGTCACATTTGAAAACAATGTCAAGGGTAAGGTAATTGGCAGTGAAATTATTGGTAAGAAAGGTTGCTCTCTCAACGATAATATTTGTTAGCCCTATGCACCAAGAAGGTGGGGTTGAATTGGTGTATATAAAAAAAATTAAGAACAAGGGATAAAGAAGAGTAGACAAAGAGGAATACTATTTATAGTGGTTTAGGTATAATTAACCCTATGTCCACTCCTCAATTCTCTGCAATTGGGTGTTCCATTAACTTCAAATGGTGTTTGTAAGCTCACACCTAAATTTTACACTTTGTGTTTTCAAGGCTCACACAATAACCTTTACACTATATGTTTTTAAGGCTCACATAACAACCTCTCTTTAGTGTTTTTACAGGTCACACTACAACCTTTACACTTGGTGTTTAATGCTCACACCCAACACTTATAATCTCATAAAGAAGAGAAGAAAATGAGTAGTAAAAGATTGAGAGCTTTAACACAAGTAATGAATTCTTTATCTATCTTATTTCTTACTATTTGGTGGAGTATTTATATCCTATACCAACCAAAGAGACGTTAGACTTTAAAGCTCAACAAATCTTTAAGACATGCTAGGTAGATTTTGCATTAATTACATGTCAAGCTGAAGTCACGATCGCTACTAGTCAATCGCGGTCTTGAAATCCAAATTTCCATATGGAAGACAAAAATTGTGGCAAAAAAATCCATTTATGCCTAACGGCTAGTCTACGTGGCAACTTCTCATTGGTCCATCAGGAAAATATAGTCGTTGTGTTCTAATTGCCTATAAAAGTTGTGGTCACGATTCTTCTTTATACAGGATGCGACTAAGAATGCAAATCCTTATGTTTGAAAGATAATCTTCTTCTTCTTCAATCGTGGCCGCTACCCAAATTGTGGCCCTCACGAATTTTGTTCTCCAACGGATACCTAGGACACTTGGCATGTTGTGATTGTGGACTAGCTTCCCACTTTAATCTCTTCGAAAGTCACGGTCGTGACTAAGGTGTGACACACATCGTGAATGCATCTGTGACTTTGGCACTCCCATCTTTGGATAAGTTGCGGCAGTGAAGATGCCGGCGAATCCTTCTGGCCGAGTTTCACCCTTTCTTTGAACTAAGACGCGGTCGCGAATTATAAACCACTGATCGTAAATTTGGATGAACTTTACCTACTTGAGGATTATGCAATCCTTCAAACTTCAATGGAAAAACTAACTTAATTCTCAAGACAACACTCAATTAAAACATTAGTCATGATCAATCTCCTTTGTCAAGATCAAAAGAGGTCCAAGACTTAAGATTAACCATCATAGTCCAACAATCTCCCCCTTTTTGATTTTGACAACCTAGATTGATCCTAAAGGAAAATAATGCAGAAATGTGAAGTTGGAGTGAAATATATGATTCAATGAATACTTAAGGTGAAATTTCCTAAATATGACATTCAATCATTCAAAGTAAAATTTCTAAAAAAAAAAAAATCCTAAGTATGATAATATGATGCTCATAATGCTCCCCCTTAACTTTTGCTATAATTTTCAAATTATTTTCACTTTCCCTTAGTCTTAGATTCTTTCTATCTCTCCCCCTTTAGCAAGATCTAAAAGAGGGTACACATAAGGAAAAAGAATACATGCATAAGTAGTTAAGTAAACATAGGGAGTAAATGCATAAACAATTGAAGTAAAGCAAGCACATAACACAAAATTTCAACAAAGAAACAACTTTATATATATATGTGTGTGTGTGTGTGTGGAAACAAGTTGTGTGGGATCACATTTTTGCAAACAAGAAAAAAAATACAAAAGAGATTCTAATCTAGAAAGTAAGAGAATCATCTCCAGAAAAGTCATCATCTTTACCCAAATCTTCACCTTTAGCCTCATCTTCATTATCCATTTCATCATTGCCTTCTTCTTTATGAGTGTCTTCAAACTCTACAAAGTCTAAAAGATGGCAAGGGGAAACTCCCAACTTCTCTTGCAAATCAACCATATCACTATGAAGATGAGATTGGAATAGAAATCTCCTTGTCATCATCCTTATCAACTTGTCAAGCTTATTATTGATGGTTACAAGGGAGAGTTTTGCCTTAGATTTGGTTGAAAATGGATGGATGGAGCTCCTTCTTCAATAGCAAGTCTTTTCCATTTGGAAGCTTCAAAAGACTCCATTTTCTTTGCTCCAACTGCACCAAGGGTATATGCATAGGTGTTCGAATGAATAGCCTTTACGTTGATAAGGTAGGTTAGATTTAGAAAATTTTATTAAGGGAGAAGTTTCTTAGTGAGGAATTTCTCATTTTCCTCATTAAGTGCTCCTACAAATCGGTAAATGGCTGTGATATGTGAAGGTAGCAAGAATTGACTTTTGGGTTTGGAAATCATGTGAATAAATTGATCCAAAAGGTACCAGTCAGTTTGTATTAGTTTACTTTTTACAAGGCAAAAAAGAAAAGCCAAGTCTTTCTGTGATACTTTTTCGTTACCATCGCCTCTAGCGTTTATCGAAAAGGGGATGATACAATGGAGTATCCAAAAGGGTAAGGTCTTAATATGTTTGGCTAGGGAGGATCTTGGGTTGTGTTTGGTTTCAATTGAAATTTTCGACCAAAATTCAAAATAAATAACATCAAGTGCGAAGATTATAAAGGGGATCTTTTATGACATCCCATTTAATAATCATTTAAATTTCTCTCTAAGTCTATCTATTGTCATTTAAAAGACCTGATTAAAAAAAAATTTCTTCACTATGTCTCTTGTTCACCACATAGTAATTATTTACAATATACATGAATAAACAAACTAAAATACTAATTGACTGCATACTGGCCCAACCTCTCTTACACTGCTAGACAGCGACTTCGAAAAGTATATTGGATGCAATCTTTAGTCTACTCTTCCTGAAATAAGATTTCATACAAAAGAGTGAGTTTGCATACTCAGTAAGTAAATACATAACGATACTTTAATCTCAAATAACGTAACAATATTTGAACATAAATAACTCATCATCATATCCATGTACGAAATAAAGAGTTTGTTATTGCACAAATAACATAACATTTAAACATAAATAACTCACCATCATATCCATGTATGAAATAAAGAGTTTGTTATTTCACAAATAACATAACAACATTTAAATATAAATAACTCACCATCATATCCATGTACGAAATAAAGAGTTTTTCCCCTTGAATACCACATAGGCTGTCAAAGGTTATCGCCACACTTGCTATTATATTTTATTGCCACACAAGCTTTTATATTTTATTGCCACAC
>CATIWR010198355.1:0-22014 GCA_949677035.1 Omphalea diandra
TATATATATATATATATATATATATATATATATATATATATGATCAGTTTCCATAATCTAAAAATGTTATACTGTTACATGAACTTTTTTTTTAAAAAAAAAATCTATTGCTACAATATCGAAAATCTGCCCATAGATAGATTGATCTTTTATTATTTTTTTTTATTTAAATAAAGACGCAGAATTTTCACGGGGGGCAGTGACTGCTCCATGAAGCCGCCCATGAAAATTCTGTCTTTAGCACATTTACATATTTTGCTCGCAATTAACTCGTCCAATTGATTCCATTGAATTTTTGTAGTCATTTGTGTTTTTATTAACTTGGGCCAAAACATGAGATTAATTTTATTTGACTTAAAATTAGAGGTTGTAGTTTTTGATCTAATCTAAACTCATTCGAAAAAGTCGATTCAAATTTGACCCGATTTAGAAGAAAATTCGAACGGACTCAATTTTTTGGTTAAATATGATATTATCTAAGTCCAACTCTTGGATCAATATCAATTAACCTAATCTTGACTCGCTCCATCAATCGATTTGAATGACCCAATTTAAATTAATAAAATTTTTGAAAATATTTTTTTTTAATTTTCAATCATGTATCAACTTAATTCAATTATTTATTTTGTTTATGTATGTTCATTTACTTAAGAAAAATAAATTATATTTAATTTATTAAGTATTTAGATAAAAATAAAAAATTTAATGAAGTTATATTTGTATAAAATCGACTTGATTAAAATAAATTTTTAAAAAATTATTAATAAATAATAAAAATTTAAATGGATATTTTAAAATATATTTAAAAAATAAATAATAAATAATTTGACCTGACTTATAAGTTGACTCAAATGATCTTATTTAAAGTATTAAAACATTTAAAATTTATTTAAAGTTAAAAAATATTTTGTTTATTTTCAATTCTATATGGTTTTCGTTTAATTACTCATTTTTATTATGTATAGTCATTTATTTAAAAAATAAATTACATTTATTTTATTAAACATTTAAATGAAATAAAAGATTTTTAATCAAATTTTTATGAACAATCCATTTGATTAAAAAATAATTTAACAATTACTTGAAACCGAATCTAATGATTGCTCAGTTTCAAGTAAACAAATGACATTATTATGTGTCATTCGCTTATATATGCGTTAAATTAACTTTATTTTTAAGTGATGCGCAATGTAACAATTTAATTTAGTGATAAAATAAGTGAAATGACATTGCTATATTTTATTTTACATTTTTTTAAACAAATCAGCAGTTTAAATATCATTTTAAGATATCATTTCAAATTTATTGAGCCTTAAATTCAGCCAATTAGCAATGCAAGCATTTTATTCGGTGACAATTTTCAGTCAATATTTGATTCATATTGTATTTTTACAGATTTGTTATAAATGTCTATTAAGATTTGCACTTTTTAAACTATCTTCTAATTTATAAATTTAAAAAATCACATATTTACAATAAAATTTTAAAGTGAAAATATAAATATAATACTAATAAAGATAGAAATGAAAGTATAAATATAATGAGAAGTGAAAAAACTTCAAAACTGCTAACTATGATAGATTTAAAGAATGAAAAACTTTACTAAAAGGGGATAATATAACTTTATATACGACAAACCTAAAAAAATCAACAGGTCTAATGAATGAATTTATTAAAAAATTAAAAAAATATTAAAAA
Organism: Omphalea diandra; assembly: GCA_949677035.1. Lineage (NCBI taxonomy): Eukaryota > Viridiplantae > Streptophyta > Magnoliopsida > Malpighiales > Euphorbiaceae > Omphalea > Omphalea diandra. The sequence continues at coordinate 1,699 of CATIWR010198355.1, forward strand.
ATAAATCAAAAAGGGAAAAATATAAGCTATTATTCAACAGCAGCTCTTAACCTAAGAAAAAAAAAAAAGAGCGGAAAGAAATAAGGGAGGCACCATGAATTTTTCAGATAGCAGTTATTTTAGAAGTAATCTATCTTAAATAAGTTCTATTTATTCGAAAAAAGGATTCTCATTTTAATCCTACAAATAATGTTTTTATCGAATTAAGCAGTCAAACTTATTTTAAGAATAGGAGCAATTAAATTAGAGGTGGTAAATAAATTGAATTGGGTGAATTTACATCAAATTAACTTTAGATTAGATAATTTTGGGATTGAGTTAATTTGAGTCACGATTTTTTAGATTGAGTCACTTTAGATTGTAGGTGGATTGAATTTAATTACTGGATCAATATACGATAATAATTCAAGTCATTTTAGATTATTTTTTTGAGAATATGAATCAAATCAAATCATTAATAATTTTGATTTTTCAAAATAAATAAAATATTATTTTAATTTTTAAAATAAATTTTAATAATTTTCTTATTTACTATTACTAAGTTGTAACTTGATGGAAGATCTGTTAGCTAGCTTTCAACAACATGCAAAAGTTTGGACAAGTGATTGATTTTCATTTATCTTAATTCTTAAGTTGTAATATTATATATCCTATTACTGTGGCCCCCTTTATTCAGAGAATTTTATTGTTATAGTTTTTTAGACAAATGTTTACTATATTTTCACTATATTTTAGATCTTTATGTCATGAAATTTGTATTAATCAGATTATTCATTATTTTATAAGTATTTGAGAAAGAGAAAAAAGATTTGAACTGAAATAACGAGTTTTATTTAGATTATTATTACATGAATTAAATAAAATTATTTTTAATTATTAGCATGATCACTAATTGCCTTGGTAGTTAGATAATTTGATATGATTAAGGGTATGTTTGATTTACTGATGACAATCAGTGATGGATGATTAGCAATTAATAATTATCAATCACTTGTGAATATTAATAAATATAAATATTTGATAATTTAACTATTAAATATACGATTATATTATAAATTAATATAAAATAATTATTTTATATTTTAATTATAGGAAATATAAATATATATAATGATAAATATAAAATTAATGTTAAAAAAATCTAAACAACAACTTTTATATTTCAAATGTTAAAAAAATTGACTTATTTAGTTATTTTTTTTAAATGCTGAATATTTTTTTTAAATTTAAACATTAAATATTGACATTTGTCAAATACTATTTTTCAACGTTTGAATGTTTAATAATTGAACGTTATTGAGCAAACACCAAACGAAACAAACAATTAATTGTATATATTATTTGAGATTTTTTTATACTGAAATTTTTTATGAGGCATCAGAAATAAATAGGTAGATGTTCAATTATGAAATTTAATTACATTCATAGTAACAATAATTACAGAAAAGCTTAACGCTATTATTTTTCAAAAAATAATATGTTAATAAACTAATAAATACATGCGCAATGCACATGTTTAAAAAATAATTAGTAGTCTAGTAACAGATGTAGCTCCAAAGTTACACTCATTGTGTCATTAAGAGTGAGCTTAAATCGATTTAAATAAATAAAAAATTGATTAAACTGAATCAGTTTAATTTTTTAGTTTGGTTTAAATATAAGTACAATTTAATTTATGTTTTATTAAAATTTTAGTGAATTCAATTTTGATTTTTGATAAAAATTTTAATTTAATCAAATTGCATTAAATTTACTTTAACTGAAACTAACATCGATTAACAAACATTAAATCAAATCAAGATATCATTTAAACATATTTAAAATTTATTATTTATATTAAAATATATAGAAATCTATAAAAAAAATTATCATTTTTATTAAAATATTAAAATATGTTATAAAAATTATCAAACTATAATATAACTAAATCAAGTTGATTTAGCTTGTACGCTTAGTTTGGTTTGATTTACCTTTTTAAAATTTAACTTTTTGATTTTATTCTGCTCAACCGATTCAGTTTTAATCAAATGTTTAGTGTAAGTGTCATAACACTTTAGATTGTATTTGACTTCTTACTTTTATTCTAGATGCAACGTATAATTTATGTATTTGACAATTTTTTTTTGTATTTTTTGATTAAATTTCTTTATATCTTTAATTTATTTTCCATATTTATGATTTTTTTCAAAATATCCAAATATAATTTTGATAGAAATAATAACTATATTAAACTGTTTTTTACTTTAATTTTTAAATGCATGTTATCATTATCATTTATTTATTTAGTTTTAAAATATTTTTGTTATTTTTCATTATTAAACGATCAAATTCTGCATCGCATAAAAATCCAAACATGATCTAAAAATACATTTACTGGTCACATAGCTCTAACTATAATAATAATAATAATAATAACAACAACGTAAGATGTGGTTAAATTGAAACAATATTAGGCCGAAGCTATACTATAAAAAGGAGTCTGCCTGCAAGTCTGCAACACGAGAAGCCACTCCTCTACTACTTCCAAAAAAAAAAAAAAAATCCAAAATTACAAAGAAAAAAGGCAATGAACTACGAAATCTTGGGTTTAGTTCTAGCAATGTTATTATGGGCTGCATGGGCGTTGAAGACTGAGCGTCGCCACCGTCGCACGGAACAATAAGGGCAACTAACACTACCACCAGGGCCAAGAAAGTGGCCAGTAGTAGGCAACTTGTTCCAACTCCAAAGCACTTCTCCCCAAGAGTCATTTGCTAATCTTGCACTTACCTACGGTCCAATCATGACCTTCTGGCTCGGCTCTACGTGCACTATAGTAATCTCATCGGCCGATGCCGCTCGTGACATGTTCAAACTTCACGACGTAGAATTAGCAGGAAGAAAACTATACGAGTCAATGAAAGGTCGCGAAGGAAATGAAGGGTCTATGATAACAGCCCAATATGGACCCTATTGGCGTATGCTTAGACGTATATGCACCACGGAATTCTTCGTGACAAGCCGCCTTGACGCGACACGAAGGGTTCGAAGTAGGTGCCTAGATGATATGGTTAGATTTATAAATGAATCAGGTGGAAATGGAAGCAGTGCTATACATATTGGAAGGTTTGTTTTCTTGATGGCGTTTAATCTCATAGGGAATTTGATGTGTTCTAAAGATTTGTTGGACCCAAAATCGGAAAGAGGCGCAAAATTCTTTTACCATGCAAGAACTGTGATGGAATTGGCAGGAAAAGCAAACGTGACCGATTACTTTCCATTTCTAAGGTGGATTGATCGGCAAGGTATGAGGAGGAATACACAGTTGCATGCAGAAAGTGCGTTTGAGATTGCTGGCGAGTTCATTAAGGAGAGATTAATGGAGATGAAATTGGAAGAAAAGAGTAGTAGTAGAAGTGGTGCTGTCGATGAAGAGAAGAGGAAGGATTTCTAGGATGTGCTTTTGGAGTTTCGTGGCGATGGTGTGGAGGAGCCTTCTAGGTTTAATTCAAGAACCATCAACGTTATTGTCTTTGTACTTTACTTATATATAAAAAAAAAAAATTATTGCTCTGCTTATTTTAGTTAACTATGTAACAATTCTTAATGTTGAAGAGGGGAATTTTACATATTACCTGATGTTGCTTAGTGATAACTTGTCTTGCTTAGCCAGCAAAAAAAAACAACAGCCACAGAGCAGTGGAACAGCAGAAAATAAATCTGACGTATTCTTTGAGATCTGTAGACTATAATGCTTTGAGGCTTAATGAATTATAGGCTACAGAATATTTTTCTTATTTAATTAATGAGATCTCCACTTCCCTTTAAATAAATACAAGATGACGAAACAAACTAATCTTGATTAGCTCAATTATTATAAATATATTATATATTTATAATTTCAAGAATATACTATGTGTAGAAAGATATATTTTTGTCCCTTTTGATATTATAAGATATTATTTGAATTGTGAAGACTCATTTTTTTCTTCCAAAAGTCGTTCTAAGATCAAATATTTAATTACAAATATCAAGATATTTAATTATTTTAATAGATAATATTTAAAATATCAAAATTAAGATTAATATAGATCAATCAAATGATGATGAGTATATTATAAAATGTTAATAAGTGCATTGCCATTAGCATTTTTATAGATAAAAAATTTTAAATCAAACCAAATTTCATTTAAAAGGGATTTGGGCTATCAAACCATTGCAATAGAGCAGACTGAAGGTTGAAATCATTCAATTAATATATATAATTAATTTTGATTTCAAACTTAGTTTTAGAGAAGTATTTGCTATTTGTCAAGTAATTGTATTACCAACATAATATTTTTGACAAGTGATCATATAATATAATTTTATTTTGTCATATAGCAAATAAATTAATAATTAAGCATTTAGTTTCCTTGATTAATAAAAAAATATAAAGATTTAATAATATATAAGTTTTCATAAAAAAAATAATTTAAAAAGTTCAATAATATAGAAAATTTTTTACATTGATCCTTTTTAGAAGTTCATAAAAATAAGGATTCAATTTTCTATACAATAAGAAAAAATAAAAAAAACCTAGAAATAAAAAGGGCCAATAAAAAAAATGAAACTATGAATTTTTTATTGAAAGTTATATTATTAGTAAAATTTACTATACTAATTTAATTATAACTTTTATTTTTATTATTTTATTTAATTAAAATTAGATTATTTTTTTTATAAAATAGTAATATATTATAAAATAATAATAAATATTAGTTATTATTTATATATTAGTTTTTAGTCATTCAATTATAATTAATTATTTATTTAATAAAAAAATTAAATTTATTTAATATTTTTACTATAATAATAGTGTGCAACACATGAATTTAAAACTAATTACATTTAAAGGAAATGCTAGATATAATGAGGGGTGAAGGTGATTAGTATTATCACCTCCCAACTGTGTTTGTTTGAAAGCGAACACTGCAATCTCTTGTTATATTATAATGTTATAATTAATATAATTTTTAAGATTTAGATAATAATTTTATTAATATGTATGATTATTTATTATTTTAAATAATTATGATTATTTATTATTTTAAATAATTTTTAATTTTTATAAAAATTATCATAAATAATTGAGAAATTACGCTTATAGTTTAAAGTTTTACACAACAATACCATATTGTAATGGCATTGTAGAACTCGTCTTAGGTTTTTTCAATATAATTATAAAATAAATTATATAAATTTAAACAGTGAATGAAAGTAATAAGTTTATTAATATTATGCATATGCAAACTTAATGTCCAATACGTTTTAATAAAATATTATTATTTTTAAATATTCAGATTGAATAAATATAATAATAAAAACTGAATAAAATAGATCTAAAAAATTAACAAAAACAAGTACTGAAATAAAATGACAAATGATAATATTATATGGTTTTTTTAATATTTTGAAATTTGGTTAGTGACTGAATTTGTCAATTGGCCAATTCTCAAGTCTGCCGATTTGATCGATTCAATGACTAATTTTATATTTTTTTGAAAAACATATGTAAATAATATTTGAAACATATTTAATAAATTTAAAATATAATATGATAAAATAATAGTATAAATTTTATAAGTATTTTTAATATTTAAATTTTGAGTAAAATAATGTGATTTTTAGAAATTTTAAAATTTTTCACTATATGATACAGTTTGGAGGTGAAATCAGTTTGATCTTATTTTTAATTTATCGATTTTTTGATCTGATTTATTCTTTGATTTTGACTATTTTTCATTGACCAATTTTTAATCTTAATCGAACTAAATTATTAACTAATTTTTTACTTCATCAATCTAATTAAGAAATGCAATCCTATTCTAAAAACATTGATTATGTTTTGTAAGGATAAAACACCATTTCACTTTTGAATTTAAATCTATTGATTGATTTGCAAAATATCTTGGAACAATTTGTAATTATCCTTAAATATATCATCCTGTACTCCATATATTGTTGACCCACTAATACAATTAATTGTAGTGTGCTTAATCTCTGTTTATGTTTCATGTTGTAAAGGGCTAAAAATAGAAGCCTGTTAAATTTAGTAACTCCTTTCCCTCAAAATATTTCCATGTACCAAAAATTAGAGAACGGATGCATGTATGTACATATTGATGATGAAATTCTTTTCGACAAAATTTAAATCCGAATTACCATAAAAATAAATAACTAATTAACCAAGGTTTACTTATAATCCATGGATAAAAGGAATCACTTGAAGATGATAAACTCTTTCTTTTTCTTTCTTCTTTTTGTGTATGGTTTGGCAGGAGATGTTTACTGCAGGAACAGATACAACCACAAGCACAATAGAGTGGGCAATGCCTGTACTTCTACACACCCCAAAAGAACTAATCAAAGTTCAAGCAGAGATAAGAAACACTATCGGTCGCAACAACAAAATCCAAGAGAGGGACATCGACAACTTTCCATACTTAAAAGCAGTCATCAAAGAAACACTAAGACTTCACCCTCCTCTCCCTTTCTTAGTCCCACACATGGCCACGGACAATTGCAACATGTTAGGCTACTACATCCCTAAAGATGCACAAGTTGTTGTAAACGTTTGGGCAATAGGAAGGGATCCAAAGATATGGAAAGACCCTCTAGTTTTCAAGCCAGAGAGGTTTCTTGAACCAAACATGGTGGACTATAAAGGGCATCATTTTGAGTTCATACCCTTTGGTTCTGGTCGTAGAATGTGCCCTGCAATGCCTCTTGCTTCTCGTGTACCACCTTTGGCTTTAGGGTCCCTTCTGTATTCCTATGATTGGGTTTTGGCTGATGGGCTCAAGTGTGGGGACATGGATATGTCTGAAAGAACAGGGATTACTATTAGAAAATCTGTTCCCTTGAAGGTATTACCAGTGCCTTACAAAGGATGGAAGAATATCCTAGACGTTTATCAATATTTGTTACATCGTGTGTATCAACATAAGAATGAACTCTTCTCTTATATATATAATATATATACAGCAAAGTTTCCGCTTATGTGACTGTTGATGGATTAAATACATACATATATCATAAAGATTGTAACTATATATGAAATGCATACAATATTATCAACAGAATTATCAATCATTGCTCATTGCACATGCAAGCATAATTTAATTTTGCTAGAAAGCGTATCTTTGTGATTAAAATGAAATCTCGAATTTGATTTTTCTCATTCATTATTGTTATGATAGGAGATTATTATATGAAAAAAATAAATTTGAACTATTAAAACTTGCATAAATTAAAAAAATTAAATCAATTAGTTGTTGACTATTAAATTGTGGGGATTTATTTTACTAGTTTTTATTTTTATTTTTTGGGTGTCTGTTTTTCATTTTCTTTAATACTAAAGCAAAGACAATGAAATGGGTGTCTGTCTCTCAACATTACATGTTAGACTTCCTGCAGCTTGTTGATAATGCAAAAGGCGCCAATGAAATTTAGTCAAGCCTTGAAGTTTTTGTAAGAACCATCAATAGAGGCACGAACTGAAAAGCAAAACATTAAAAAAAGGCATAAGGATAAAATTAGTTCCTCAATTATTTTAAAAGGTTGAATTAAGAATAAAATTAACTATTAGATTAATTTGAGACAAAACTCTTATTTTAAAAGATTGAATGTGTAATACAAACACTCGTGTGAACTAATTAAAAATTGAGAAAAAAATTAATAACCTTTTTTATTTTTTAAAAAAAAGATAAAAAAAAATATCTTCTCCTTCACAGCTCTCTTTCCCTCTACTCTCACAAAACTGTAAGCCATTTGTTACATAAACTCAAGCCATTTGTTGTCTCTGCTCTTTCCCCATGGGGTTGGGTTATGAGGTTTGGCGCCGGCGATTTGAAGGAGATCGGGTTCCAAGGGGAAGAAAGGCGTCGATTCAGGTTTTAATGGGGATCCAGTTGAAAAGAAGATTTTGCTTGGCTTTTATTGAGATTCGTGTAGTCTTATTTCTATTGATGCTCTAAGCTATATGAATTCCAACTTTGGGGCCATGTTTGTTTCAATGATTGCATGTATTTCTATTGATGCTCTAAGCTATATGAGTTTCAACTTTGAGGCCATGTTGTTTCAATGATTGCATGTTAAATGTTCTGTATCTTTTATTTGCATTATAGATTTCTTGTAATTTTTATGTGGTTCTTGTATTTGTCTACTTATGTTAATTGATTTTCTAACTGATTCCTTTCGTTGTGAGTTTGAAACTGCTGCTAATTCTTCTGTTTTCACATGTTGAACTAAAATTTGATATTAAGTCACACTAAAGATGCATGTGTAATTGCTGGTCTTAATGTGATGCGAATCATCAACGAGCCCACTGCTGCATATGGTCTTGGCAAGAAAGGCTATCATCGTTGCTGAGAAGAACGTCTTGATTTTTGATTTCTGAGGTGGTACGTCTGATGTTTCTTTCCTCATCATTGAGGAGAGTATATTTGGGCTGGAGATACTCATCTCGGTGGTGAAGATTTTGACGATAGAATGGTGAACCACTTGAGAGGTTGTGGACATCATGTGAAAGGGCTAAGAGAAAACTCTCATCAACTCCCTAGACCGTAATTGAAATTGATTCAGATTTTTATGGAGATATTTTTGTAAATAAAAAATTGAAAAATTATATTTTTTATTATTTTAGTTAACAAATGCATCCACACTGAGATTTATCCTCAAATAAACTAAAAGAATTATGTCTCGAATTGATTTGATAATTAATTTTGTTTTTAATTATTAAATTAATTTTATTTTTAATTAAAATTTTTAAAATAGATTAATACTAAAAAATGAACAATTTTGGTCCTTGCTCACATTAATTAAAAAATGAACAATTTTGGTCTAGTATGATTATTGTTATTATTAGAGTACATTTGGCTCACCAGTAATTTTTTTTTGAAATACAAAAAATGAATTAAAAAATACAAAATTAAATAAAAAATACAAAAAATAAATATTTAAGTGAATAAATTTTATATTTGATTTTAAAAAAGGCAAATAAATATTATCTTAGGGGCTACATATTATCACCTATGAGTTCTCTTCCTCATGGATGTGGGTTAGTGTAGGTTAAAGGATAAAATGAAAATGAGTGTAAATCATTAATTTTATTTGAGAGTATAATTTTAAAGAGATGAGAAGTTAACGGAGGTTAACTCTTTACATCTTCCTAAACCTATTTTCATTTAACGTTCAATTTGGGATAGACAATATAATAGAAAAAGAGTTAAAAATAAAATATTTTATAAGAAAAATATAACCTTGAAATATTTTGATAATTAATAAATACTCTGTGATAATGTTTTATATCTTGGATATAATTATCAATTTAATATTTTTTTAATTAACTCTCCTCTTATATTTTAATACTTCTAAACAAGATTAATGTGATTACTTTCTTTAACTCCATATTATTATTTTTTTAAACTCTCAAATAAAATAAGAGTAATTAACATTTTATTTTATTTTATTATTTTACCCTTATTAATCTCTTTTTTATCATCTCCAAAACTCTCATGCAAAGGGTAAAATAAAGGTATGGTGTGCTAGTAGTTACAAAACAGTAACTTAGATGCTTCACTTGAGAGATATGAGTACGCATGATGATGATATTGCATTTAGTCCCTCTATTTCATATTATTGATTTTGTATATGAATTAAGAAATTAAGCTATATTCTAAAAATAAAATTATTAAATGATCATTTTTTATGAAAATATTTAAATTAATTTATCTTTTAATAATAATAAATATAAAATTAAAAAATAATTAAAATTTTCTTGATATTGTAAAGAGTGAGATATTTTAAAACAAAAAAAATTTCAAAAAAAAAAAAAATCAATGAATATGGAATAAAAGAGAAATTAAACAAGATGTGGTGTGCTAGTGGTTCCAAAATACAACAGAAATGGAGTCCATCTACGCTTTCCTTGTTTGGTCATATCTTTTCTTAACACTGGTTCTGATTCTACAGCTAAAATGGCGAGATAATGGAGCCAATAATCGACCTCCAGGGCCTTCAGGATGACCACTCTTGGGCAATTTTTTCGATCTTGGAACCATGCCACACCAGGCTCTGTATGGCCTTAAGTTCAAGTATGGACCTGTGCTCCGTTTAAGAGTAGGTTCTCTCAACACGGTGGTTATACAGTCGGCGAGAGCGGCCGAGGAGTTGTTCAAGAAACACGACGCCACCTTTTGTGACCGAAAGTGTCTTGATGTGCTTACATCACATAACTACAAAGAGGCATCACTTCCAGTTGGACAGTATCGTCCGTTTTGGCGCATGCTTGGGCGTCTGTGCTCAATGGAACTCATGACCAACAAGAAAACCAATGAGACAGCTCCCATTCGCCGCAAATGCATCGCTCAAATGATAAGGTTCTTCATTTGTGTATATTCTTGTGTGTTTAGGCCCATAAACAATATTCAATATATCTGTCTTCTATAAATCAACTTAGGCTAATTTAGCAAGGGCGTCTGCCAATCTTTCTAAATTGTGAACCTTTTTTTTTTATTATTATTAATTTAGCGCCGAATCAAATCTCGGATTTCACTGCTAAAAAATTGTTTCTAATATCATCGAACCAAATATTTATTAATTTTATCATCTCATTATATTTTTTAATGAAAAAAATGGTGGAATGATATGCTTATAAAATAAGTCTCGCATGAATATTTAATCTGCACTCTTATTTTTAAATACAGTGGAAAAATCTCAATTTTAAATATTATACTTCCTAATTATAGACCGCGACAAGCAAACAAAATTTGTAATAGTCCTAATCAACCATATTTAAAAAAAAAAAAAAAAATCTAAAGACTCATTATATATATATATATATATATATATAATGGCCTTGATATATATATGTGTGAATTTGTGACAGGAGTATTGAAGATGATGTGGCAGCTGCAAAAGCAGGGGGAGAATCAGGGGTGGTGAATTTGCCTAAGTGTCTCTTCGTAATGGCATTCAACCTAGTTGGTAACCTCATGCTTTCACGAGATATTTTAGACTCACAGTGGAAAGAAGGGCATGAGTTCTTTCAGCCCATGGACAAGGTCATGTTGTGGGCTGGAAAACCACATATTGCAAATTTTTACCATTCCTGAAGTGGTTGGATCCCCAGGGATTGAAAAGGAACATGTCACGAGATATGGGACGAGCCAAGGAAATTGCGGCAGGGTTTGTGAAAGAGAGAATTGAGGATCATAAATTAGGGAAGAAGATGAGCAAGGACTTCCTAGATGTGTTGTTGGAATATAAAGGAGATGGAAAAGATTGGCATGGGAAAATCCCATATGAGAAAATCATCATAATCACTTTGGTAAGCATGTAGCTATAACTCTATCTCTCAATTTAGAGATTGAGAGCCCAATTAATATGGCTTCTTAAGGATTCTATGATCACGAGGACAGATCATTCACAATGGAAGTTACGGTAATTTTCTCCACTTTTTTTTTTTTTTTTAATTGTGTAATTATAGCAATAGTCACTAAACTCTGACACTATTATGATCACAAAATTATAATTTTTATCAATATAATTACTAAATTTTTATTTTTATTGCAATTAGTATGATAGTCAAATTTTTAATCCTTATATCGCTAGACTGATGATATAAGTACGTAACATTTTTATCTATTTATTTTCTTTATCTTAAATTTATAATTGAAAAATGAATTTCAATTGTCAATTCAAAATTATGACAATATTAACACTTTATCAATATATTTTTTTATTTTAAATTAGATCTGAAAATGAAAAATTAATTTTATTAATCAAATTAAAATTAATTTAATATTGACAATATGATTGATCAAAACCATTTTAATATTGTTAGTCTATGTTTAGTAAGAGTGAAAGGGTTATAAAATATATTCACATCATTATTTTATGTACCTCAACAAAATTGGAATGATCAAAATTTGACTAAAACTTAGTGACCATGATGTAATACTTGAGTAAGGTTAATATTAGTGGAAACAACTCACCTATAGTGAGTGCATAGAACTAGATATGCATCTATCTAATAATTTAATGATACTTTAAGTAATTATATACAACTGTCAATAGTAAATATTTTTGTTATTTTTCAAAATATAAAGATATTTATATCTTTTTAATTGCAGTTATTTTATTTATTGAGTATTTTTTTAATATATTATAAACCTTTGCATTGCAAATGAGTATTTAGTGTAACTGATAAATGTAACTGATAGAGTTCTCTTATCCAACAGTTAACAAATATATATTTGGTAAACCATGCAAAACAATAGTTGATAACAAATACAACTTCAATTAGCTATAATTTTTACTCCTATTTGAAGTTTTTTTTTGAATCTCTGCAATTAAAATTAAAGAAAAATCAAAATTTTCTTTACTTTATTATTATGCTTAAAGTTTTGTTATTCAACTACCAAGTATAAATTATAATATTTTAATTATTTATGTAAAAATGATTTATTTTAAATTATTATATATGTAAATTTTATAATGATTATATGTATAACAGTTTAATTACAAAAAATATATTACATATACACTGATTAGCATTAGCAAGAAATAATTGCAGTTATTTTATTTATTGCAGTATTTTTTAATACATTATAAACCTTTGCATTGCAAATGAGTATCTAATATAACTGATAAATGTAGTTGATAGAGTTCTCTTATCCAACAATTAACAAATATATATTTGGTAAACCATGCAAAATAACAATTGATAACAAATATAACTTTAATTAGCTATAGTTTTTACTCCTATGTGAAGTTTTTTTTTTTTGAATCTCTACAATTAAAATTAAAGAAAAATCAAAATTCTCTTTACTTCATTATTATGCTTAAAGTTTTATTGTTAAACTACCAAGTGTAAATTATAATATTTTAATTATTTATGTAAAAATAATTTATTTTAAATTATTATATATGTAAATTTTATAATGATTATATGTATGATATTTTAATTACAAAAAATATATTACGTATACACTGATTAACATTAGCAAGAAATAATTATTAAGATTTCATAAATATAATATAATAATTATAGCATTCTAAATTATACTTTATGAGTATATGTAAAAAATATATTATTTTATTATATTTTTATTTTAATAATTTAATTTAATATAAAATATTAATAAAATATCCTTATTAGTTATTTTATGAATTAACAATAACTATTAAACATAATTTATAATACACTTAATATCAAATTACTAACGTTATCAATAATCGCTATCATCTACATATATCTATTGTATACCCTAAATTTTTATTGTGGAGAGTGACTAAATTATTAATTATACTCATGAAGCCAATGCAATATTTTCAGAGGTGATCCATTAAGTGCAGGTTTTTTTTTTTTTTTTGTTAATTAAATTGTTGCAGTAGATGTTTTATGCTGGTTCGGAGACTACAAGCACCACAATTGAGTGGGCCATGGCTGAACTACTCCGAAACCCTGAAGTCATGAAAAAGGTTAAAGAAGAGCTCTATGGAGTTATTGGAAAAGATAGAATGGTTGAAGAGATTGACATAGGGAAGCTGCCATATCTTCAGGCAGTGTTGAAGGAGACTTTTAGGTTACACCCTCCACTTCCATCACTCATACCAAGAAATGTAATTCATGACACAAACTTTATGGGATACCATATATCTAAAGATGCACAAGTTTTTGTGAACCCATGGGCAACAGGAAGAAACCCAGATTCTTGGGAGGACCCTTTGATCTTCAAGCCCGACAGATTTTGGGTTCAAACATAGACTACAAGGGGCAAAATTTTGAGCTGATTCCATTTGGATCTGGAAGGCGGATTTGTGTGGGTATGACATTGGCTCAACCAGTAGTTCTACTCGGTTTGGCATCTCTACTTCACAATTTTGATTGGGAACTCGATAAAGATTCCACAGCTGAGACCTTAGATATGAGTGAAAGGAGTGGAATAACAGTGAGAAAACTTGTGCCACTAAATGTAGTCCCCAAGAAATGCGTACGGAATGTAACTATCTAAAGAATAAGAAGAAGAGCAGAAAATTCCATGGTTTTATGCTTGTGAGATCATTGTATTCTATGAACTAAAATAAAAGAAACATATGAGGATTCAATTCCTTTCATGTTAGATTTTGCATGTTAAGATGATTATGATTACCACAAACAATTCAAAATTATATCATAAAATTAAATATTACTAGTATCTTCATTTCAAGTTTATTTTCTCGTAAGCAAAGAATATTAAGAGAAAAAACACATAAACGGACACAAAACCATTGGAAAATTACAATCAAGCAGGAAAACGCTCTAAAGAAAGAGCTAGAATTACGGCAACCAAAAGCCAACTGCCAAACCAAGGCCTCAGCTAGCAAAAAACCTAACCAAAACCAGAACCATAAACCCGGAAAGGAAGGTCATATTGCTCGAAAGATTAAGATCATCATGCAAGATGAAGAAAACAAACAAACCCAGTATTACGTGGGATGAGACGCAAGGAGCAGGACCTATCCCTAAACTTGACACCAAGATGTAAACCTACAAAGACAGACCCCTGACAGACCTAGCCAAAGAAGAGTAAAAAAGAGATGGGATAGGCTTTAAATGTTGGAAGACGTTTGTAGCCCCTCTTGCATATTAAAATCTTCTTTGATTTGCTCAGCTAAACGCAAAAGAACACCACTGAAAGTAAGATCTAGTTGTTTCCCAAGATTTTTAGTGATATATGATCGATATACCTAAGTGCTACATTGAAGATATTAAAACCTTCTTTGATTTGCTCAGCTAAAAGCCAAAGAACACCATTGAAAGTGAGATCCAGTTTTGTCCCAAGATTTTGACTGATATATATCCTGTTGTAAACATATCAAACGCAACTTTGACTATATAATTGAGAAATGATTGATATACCTACGAGCTACATTGAAGATATTAAAATCTTCTTTGATTTGCTCAGCTAAAAGCCAAAGAACACCATTGAAAGTGTGATCTAGTTGCTTCCCAAGATTTTTAGTGATATATATCTAGTTGTAAACATATCAAGTGCAACTTGGGCTATATAATTGAGAAATGATTGATACAACTAAGAGCTATTATGTTTAATTTTTTCCCCGATATTGGCATAGAATTTATTCACCAAAATATGAAAAACAAATTATAAGATTATGAAAATGAATACATAATGATTATGTATTTAAAAAATTAAAATAAAATGCAGTTAGTATAGTTATTATTATTATTATTATTATGATCCCATTTAGATGGACAAAATTATTTTTTGTATTGTAAATACAAAAAAGTGAATAAAGCAATACTAATTACAAAAAATGAATATTAACAATTAAAATTTGATGCGGTTACGAGATGTAACTTGGCATTTATGGACAATATTGCAAGAAAATATCATTCTATTGATAGAATGTTCCATCGGTACATACATAAATTCTATCGGTAAAGAAAATTATCGATAAAATATCGACTGAAAATATTGATTGTGAAATTCTTAGTTGGTAACTGTTTATCAATGAAAATTTATCAACGGATTGCGAACAAAATATTTCATTTGCATTATTGGAAAAAATCATCGTACATTGACAACGAAAGAGTTGTTACAAATCCGATAGTAAATCAATGTATCGGCAATCTGTTGGTATGTTAATATATCGACAATCTATTAGTAAACTTATATATTTTACTTGAAGTGGGTGATGTTCGCATCTTAATTTTAGCTTAAAAGAAACTGTGTTGTTATAAAATCTCTATTTTCAGAAATGTTTACCAAATTGTTCACTTTTTTTAATTTCATAAGGCATTTTGTGGAACTACTTGGATACTTGTTAGGTTACTGAGTTTGTTTTATGCTAGGAACTGATACTTTTCTTGTTTTTTTCTTTTATGGTTTTCTATAAGTATCTTGATTATTTATATTAAAAATTTAGAAAAAATTATAAATTTGGTCATTTTTCCTAAATTTTTAATGTAAACAATCCAGAAACTTGTACAAAACCATACAAGAAATAAACAAAATTCTTAGTTCTTAGCATAAAACAAATTCTGTAACCTAACAAGAGTCCAAATAGCTTGAGAAAATACCTTAAAAGACGCCAAGGTGAACAATTAGTTAACATTTCTGAAAATGAAGACTTTATAACAACAGAATTTTCACTTTTAATAATTGGTTAAAATTAGGATGCAAACATCACCCATTCAATATATATATATATATATATATATATATATATATATATATATATATATATATATATATATATATAATTATAAAAAATTAAAATTGAATATACTTTAATTTCAGGGTAATTTATAGTATTCAAAATTTATAGGAAAATTTTGGGCAATTATAGTTTTTGAATATTATTAAAATTTGGGATAATTAATTCACGAAATAATGTATAGTTTTTTATTATATTTTTAATTTATTTTCGAAATTTATATAAACTCAATTAAAATTTTG
Source organism: Omphalea diandra (assembly GCA_949677035.1). Classification (NCBI taxonomy): domain Eukaryota; kingdom Viridiplantae; phylum Streptophyta; class Magnoliopsida; order Malpighiales; family Euphorbiaceae; genus Omphalea; species Omphalea diandra. The sequence goes on from CATIWR010198355.1 coordinate 18,186, forward strand.
AATATATTTTGGATGTGTAAAATTTAACATTAAATTTGTCAATATTTTTACTTTAACTATAAATTTTTGGATATTTTAAATTTAATTTTTAAATATTTATGGCATTCAAAATTGAATTTTATAAAATTGAATATATTTTTTTAGATATTTTAAATTTAACTTTAAAATTTTCAATATTTTAACTTATAAATTTTGGATATTTTAAATTAAATTTTAAAATTTTTGGGTATTTTATAATATTCACAATTAAATTATATTGAATTGAATTTACTTTTATTTTTTAGGCATTTTAATTTTTAATTAAAAATTAAAATTTTCAATTGTCAAATATTTCTGCAAAAAATTATATAAAAAATTACATATCGAACATTATACAAAATTATTGGATATACATACAAATAATATAAAACTAGGTGATATTTTGTGTTTTGCATTGTTTGATACTGATATTAAATTATTTAAGATGTGGAGATAAAGTTGTAAATAAAAATTACGATAATAAAATATAACTAAAAATAAAAAAAAAGTGTAATAAATAATAATACCTTATAGTAAATTTCATCTCTTCATAAGTTCAAAGTTATAAAATTTATATTTTGTTTTAATAATTTATACAATATCAAATATAATAAATGATTGATTTTATATATTTTGATATTCGTCATTATTTTCTTGAAGTTTTAAAACACAAATTATGAAAAATAATTTTTTTATTTATTATTAAAATATTTTTCTTGTTTTCTTTTATAAATTCTTAAGGGATTAGGTGTTGATAATAATATAGGTTTAATAAATTGTTATTTCAAATATTACACTCTCACTAAATTCATACAAAATTCATTTATTATTATAATTATTCAAATTTCAATAAATCCTTTATTTCCTATAAATTCAAAGAAAATAAATAAATCAATTAAATTATACTTAACTATTTAAAATAAAACAAAATTATTTCACTTGGTTAAAAATTATTTAGCAACTAATGAGCACCACATCAAATGACAATTAACCTAGATTTACCATGAAATCCAAGTATCCATTTACAAACCAAACAAGCAACATGTTTTTAAGAACGTAATTACATTTATAAGAATTAATGTACTAAGAAGTTATTTAAATAAAAAACATATTCATAAATCAATAAATGAATCAATGATTAATTAATGCACAAAACACAAAACGTTATAAATCAATGAATGAATGACTCCATAAATGAATGATTCACTCTTAAGGATAACTTGTCGTATGGCTTAAACAATGCCAAATTCAAAAAAAATTTACCACATCAACATTTTGACTCATTTTTGCTTTGGATATATATATATATATATATATATATATATATATATATATATATATATATATATATATATATATATATATATATCTGTGTGTGTGTGTGTGTGTGAAATATTTATACAACTAATAATTTAAATTTTCTCAATTTCATAATCACATCAAAATATTTCATAATATAAATACACGAAATTTACAAAAATGTTTCAAATTAAAATTCAATTTTAGACCCATTAAATTTCAAAATTATATAAATTTCATATCAACACCATCAACAACAAAAATTATAAATTCTACATACATATTGTTAATTCTAAATAAATTACAACAATTACAACAATATTTTTGAAATAATATAAATTCTTAATTAATTTCCCAAAAAAAATAATATATCATTAATTATTATACAGCATAATTACAAATTACAAAGTCTAAATTAATTATAAATAGTATACTATTACAAATTATAAATTATAAAATAAATAATAAATTAATATTCCAACAACTACAAAAAATATCCCAACATTAATAATATCCTAACACAAATAATATGCCAGCACATTATTTTTTCAACAATATAAATTCTTAATTAATTTTCCAACACAAATAATATCTTAACATTACAAATTATAAAATAAATTATAAATTATATTACAAACTCTAAATAAATTACAAACTCTAAATTCTAAATTCTAAAATTTAAGAAATTAACAAACATTATAAATTGTTAAATAATATGTTCCCAAAAATTATGCACAATTAATAAACATTATAGGATTTGTTACGGAATTATAATATAAATAAAATGCACAATTAATTTTTCAAGAAATTAACAAATTAACCAAATATTAAATACACTAACTCAATTCCCAAATAATAAACAAACAGAAATATTAAACAAATTAATTGAAATTAAAAAATAACAAATTAAATAAATAAATTTTTGTTTGTGTTATATCAAATATTTAACAAATTTCACAAACAAATAAAACAGAGAGAGAGAGAGAGTGTATCTGTAAGAACGGTCGACCAATGGCAAGGAGAGGTGCAGAGAACAAAATTTGATCTTCTCCCATGTCATAATTTTTTATTTTACTAATTTGATCCTTATCATCTTTAACTATTGTCACTATGCCATAGCCTTAACATGTAGTCTGGTTATTTTCAGACACTCTGAATTTCAAAATAGATATCCAATAGAAAGAAAGTCTGTTATTGTCGGCCAGAAATAGCCAAATTTAGGTGGAGAAAATGAGGAGAGTTTTTTTTTTTTTTTCTGTTTAAAATAATAATTAAAAAAAATCTTTGAAAGCTAAATTTATATTTTTATTTTTAAATTTTAATGAGTTTTAATTTTTTTATTAATATTTAAAAGAGTAAAAAAAGTAATTATACAACTTTTTTCTTTAAATTTGGAGAGATACAAAATAATGGGCCTAAAGTGATAAAAATCATCTAATTTTTTTTTTCTCTTCTCTTTCTCTTAGTTTTCCAAACAGGAGATAAAGGAGAGATGGGCGAGAGAAAAAAGATAAGAAGAGATAAGTGCGAAGGGATTGCTTCCCACTCTCTGAAGGAATTCATTCTTGTGAAGACCCACAAGTAAGATTAACGCAATGTATTTTAAGACTTTAAATGAAATCTATTTAAAAATAATTTATTATTAAATGTTCATAAAGATGAAAAGATAATAAAGATCAAATTATTTTTTTAATCATAGTGGATCTTAGAAGCTATTGATTGGTAAATGAAATACTGACAAAGGAAAAACTGTAATGGTGGTATTTGTATTAGATTTGACAACCACACGGTTCCATTAAAATAATTAGTTTTAATATTTTTCAGTCATATGTTATCTCTCGTCAAGATTATCTCAAATAAATTTTTTTTTAAGACATTGATACATCTCTATTCTATATAATGTTAAATTACTTTTTAATTATAAATGAAAAACTACAGCCTAAATAATTGTTATAATAGGTTTGATTTACCTATAAACTTATTAATATAATATTTAAATTAAAATAAAGTCTTTATTTGTTAACATAATTTGATTTGCTTTATGGTAATATAATTAATACTATTTCGTACACATTTTTTATAAATAAATTTATTAAACAACTAGCTTTTCAGAATATGATTAAATAACTAGTTGGTCGTAATATTCTTAATATACTAAAAATAATTAATACAAAATTAATATCTTATTTTGTTAAATTGAAGATCATAATACTTAAGTTCGAACTTAGGAAAATATTAATAAACCTACTTTAAAAAAAATTATTAATTTATGTTAATAATATTAAAATAAAATACCTTCAATATCATAAATTTATAACTCTATTTGGGGATTAATTAATTAAAAAAAACTAAAATTACAATCTTTAAATTGAAAATTATTAAAAAATGTAATAAATTTGGCAATTACTAGAAAGAATATTCATATAATTAAGTTTATATAGCCATGATTTTTATTGGTGATATATATATATATATATATATATATATATATATATATATATATATATATAGA
>CATIWR010198362.1:0-14034 GCA_949677035.1 Omphalea diandra
TAAAACAATTTGCCATACAACTATACAAACACTACATATATGTTCAAATGTCCCCAAATGCAATGGTACTTCTAAATGATTATTTATCTAATGCATATGCTCATGTGATAATGCTAATGAATATGACTAGGGATGTTACAGCTTTGGGCGTTAAAGGTTTGCAAGAGGGAATAGACATTTAGGAATTACTATCCTATAAACTTAAGAAACTACTAGCTAACTTATCTATGCTAAAGATTTCCAAATTCATGGGGATTCAAAATGCTAAGAACCATGTCCATTCATATGTGCTAGTCACGAAGGCACCTAGGGTTCTAACATATGCCATGTTAGAGCTTTCTAAGTTATCATTGGAAGGGTTTATAAAAACCTGATACTTTAACTAGCCAAAAACTATTAGAGAAGACTAAAAAGAGTTGACATAAACTTTTAAGATGCATTATGCTTGTAATTTAGATATAGAGGTCATATTGTAAGATTTGGAATCTTTGAAGTGAAAAACTAGTGAAAGCTTTAATGACTATATTAGGAGATGAAAAAAGATGGCTTTAAAAATGACCATATGGCTGATAGAAAAAGAGCAAGTCAGAATGATTATTGAAGGGGCTCTGCATGGTATTGGCCCAGAATCCAAGGAATGTTAATTGGAAATTTTGGAGACCATTGAGAAGCAAGTTTTCAAGTTGAAGAGTTAGAATCCAAGTCAAGAAGACAGTATGTGGAAGAAAAAGTGCCCCATCTCAACCTCGAGCTGAGGAGAATAAGATGCCAAATGTAAATGTAGTAAGATTACCAAAATAGTTCATTGATTTAGGGATGTCACTATCTATGGCATTTGAGATATTGTAGAAGAAGGAAATGTTGAAGTCTCTGGCACTAAGACCACCTCCTAATCCACTAATTAGGGGGTTGATGCCAATACTTACTACGCTTTTAATCAAGGAGTAGGTCACAACATTAATGATTGTTGTAGACTGAGACATGAGATTTAGGATCTCATTGATTATAAGACAATCATCCCACCAAATTCTAAAAGGTCTAGCATATGAGGGAACCCTTTCCCAAACTATCATAATGTCCCTTCCTTAAATTAAGGAACATTCATGGCAGATTTGGGGATTCTCGAGAAAATTATTATTGCTATCATAAAAAAGGTTACAAGAGAGACTCTAGTTGTTTGTATTATTAATCCTTAGAAAAGTTCAGATAAAGAAGTAGAAGAAGAGCAAAAAAAAAACAAAAGGATGATCTAGCTATGGGAGGGGAGTGATGATGAGAAAGAAATGAAGCAAGTGATCCATGTGAGGCGCAACGGGAAATACTACCCTAACCAAAAAGCTACCCTAAGGAAACAAAGGTTAAGAAGAAGATAAATGACCTCGTTGTGAAGATGAAGGAAGATGACAATCCCATTATCAAACAGTTGAAGAAGATGCCAACCTAAATCAGTGTGTGGTAGTTGTTTATCGCCTCTCTGGAACTTAAAAATGCTATGGTTGAATTTTATCTACTCTGATTATTTCAAGGAAAGCTACTTTAATTGATATTATTGCATTGGTGACTCATAAAGGTATAATCACTTTCCCATACGAGGATTTTGCCACCAAAAGAAAAGGATCACAACCTAGCCCTATTCATTTGAGGTAAAGAGGAGACGCATGCTAGATGTGATGGTTGATGATGGATTTAGAATTAACACTTGCCTATTAAAGTTGCTGCATAAGTTTGGTTTATCTAAGAAAGATTTAGAAGCTTCTAATAATATCATTCTAGCCTATGATGATAGCAAGAGGACAACTTTAGATGTGTTCAAGACCTTGGTCAAGATAGGCATAGTGGAGGCAATGCTGGAATTTATAGTCTTAGACATCCCAATCATCTTCTTACTTTTGTTGGGAAGACCATGGTATCACCCATTAGGTGGTATGCCTTCCATTGTTCATTAGAAAGTAAAATTCCCTACAAAAGAGAGATTGTAACCATCTGTGCAGAGGTTGAGGAATTGTATTAGCCTTAAGTATGGTTGTTTACATCTCCAAAGGTTGTCTGGGTAATTGATAATGGGTTCACCCAAAGGTAAGGCAATGGGGATCATGAAGAACTTGAACTTTCTTCGAGGAAGGGAAGAATTCTACTGGCATAATAAAGTTTCCAGAAATCCCCACCAATATTATAAAGAAAGGACTAGGGTATCATGGTAAAGAGTCTAAGGTAGAAGTAAGGGACTTATGCAGACCACTATTCGATTTCTTTGTGAAAGAATGGGAGGCCACTAAGAAGGTTGGGCAAGAGGTGACTAAAAATGAGGAGCCACCGAGCAACGATATAGATGAACTTAAGAAGGCTTTTTTTTCCAATTATATGTTCGTGAATTAGGATATCATAATTATTAATACTCATTAAAAAAAGAGGATGGAAAGAAAAAGAGAAAAAAGAAGGGCAAGTAGATTATAAGGACAGAGGATGATCACGAGCCAGGTCAGTCTGTGGTTCTGTATAATCTTATTCCACATGGCTATGGAATGATATCAAGTCATTCAAGTTCTTTGAAAATAGCTTATATAAGGATAAAATTGGAAGATATTGAGGGTATGATTGCGAACTCCATTGAGGAATTAGGTGAAGAAGAAATACAGGGTTAGGCGATAGAGACTAAGCCAACCATGGTAGAAAGTGCCATACTCTGAGCAAATTTACTAAAGATTGAGTTAGCAAATGATTAGATGAAATAAAGTTTTGAAGGGATAATCAAAGTTGTCACAGGAGTCGAAGATAGAATAGGGGATGAGGATGGAACAAATACAACACAGGGTAACAATATAGTTATGCTGGCTAGTATGGAAGGAAAATGATAAGAAAGTACTAGTAAAGGAGGCATTCACTGTTACACCAGTGGAAGCTATCTTTTTAAATTATATTGATGTTCTTATTTTCAGTCTCTTTGAGGATGATGATGTATTTCTTTCTATGTTTAAGGCAATGAATGATGAGTTTGCTTATTTGTGTGATGTGTTTCTTGATGGCAGTGTGCATAGCATGCATCATTTCATGAGTATATTTAACATTAATTTAATGTATATCACTGTATTTAACCTTGGCATATAGAAAAATCCAAAAATCTTTCTAATTGTTAGTGATGTCACACTAGAAAAGTTATGGAGATTTGAACAACTACTCATGAAATAGCAGAGGATTTTTGTCTAGACATATAAAGACATGCTAGGGTTTAACAAGTGAATTATAAAACACAAAATCCAAACTACCTACACATGAAACCAATAAAGCAAAAACATAAAAAGATGGGATGTGAGTGGGGCCAGTTGGTCATGGAAGAAGTAGTAAAGCAATAGAATGCCAAATTTTTAGAGGTAATAGATTACCCCAAATGGTTAGCCAACATAGTTCTGGTACTGAAGAAGGATGGGAAAGTGAGGATGTATGTTGACTATAGAGACCTAAATAAGGCATGTCCAAAAGACGTTTTCCCTTTACCACATATAGACATATTATTTGATATTACCGCAACTTGCGTTACGTATTCCTTCGTGGATGGATTCTTTAGGTATAACTAGATTCTGATGGCTATCATAGATAAGGTAAAACTAGCTTTTATCATAAATTGGGGGATGTATTGCTATAAATTGATGCTATTCAGGTTAAAGAATGCAGAGTGACATACAGACGAATAACAACTACCTTATTGCATGACTTGATCCATAAAGAGGTGGAAGTGTATGTGGATGACATGGTGAAATTTAAAACTGGGGAAGGGCACTTTGAAGCTCTAAAGAAATTTTGAAGAGTGTTTATGAGTATAACTTAAGGATAAATCCAATAAAGTATGTGTTTACAACCACCTCTAATAAGCTATTAGGACATATGGTTAGCTATAAGAGAATCGAAGTGGATCTAGATAACATAAAGGCAATTCAGGATATGCCTACACTTAAGACGAAGAAGGAGTTTTAAGGTTTTTTGGGTCACTTACAATACAATAGCCAATTTATAGCAAGACTAACTCCCCTTTATGGGCCAATCTTTAAATGATTAAAGAAGAACCAACTAATGAAGTGGAATGAATAGTGCCAAAAGGCCTCCGAGAGAATAAAAGAGTATCTGACTAACCCACCAATATTGAAGCCATTTTAGCATAAAAACTACTAACTTTGTATCTAACAGTAGAAGATGGTTCTGTTAGTGCAATGTTAGCTCAAGAAGATGGAACATGAAGCGGACATGCAGTGTATTATCTTAGCAGGAAGTTGTTGCCTTATGAAGAGAGGTATAATCAGGTGGACAAGACTTGTTTGGCACTTATATGGGCAATGTGAAAATTAAGGCAATACTTTCAGTTATACTCTGTGGAAGTGGTTTCAAAGCTTAATATGGTTAAATGCTTACATGAGGTCCCTTCCATGATAGGAAGGTCAAAAAAATGGTTGAACCTATTAACTGAGTTCCACATTTAGTATGTGGCTGAAAAGGTGATCAAAAGGCATGCAATTTTAGAGTATTTGACACAACAACCTTTTAAAGAAGGGGAATATGGGCTTCCCTAGTTCCAAGATGAAGGGTTAAGAATAATTGAGCCTCAAGGATGGAGAGTACACTTTGACAAAGTTGTAAATAAGAACAGGGTAGGTGTAGGAGTAATTTTGATCCCGCTAGAAGGAGTGTTCTTCCATGTAGCTAAGAAGTTGAACTATAAGGTGACCAATAATATAGCTCAATATGAAGCATGTACATTAGGGCTTGAACTCTTGAAGTAAATAAGGGTAAAGACAATTAAGGTGTTTGTGGACTTGTTACTAGTCATTTCACAAGTAACATATGAATGGAAACTAAAACAAGAACATTTGGAACCATTTTTAAAATATGTGAAATGATTAGTGTAAGATTTTTAGAGAGTCATATTTCATTATTTATCGAGGGAAGAAATGCAATGATTGATGCCTTTGTCACTTTGGTCTCCATTTGGGATGGGTCAGAGGTGATACTTATGAAATTGCTTATGACAATTTAGTCTAGGGCATCATGTTATATGGATACATAAGGGTTGCAGGTGTCAATAGGGAATTGCCCTTAGTATTTTGATATAGAAAGTTATTTGAAAAATAACAAATACCCTGAAGAGGTTAAGAATAAGGATAAGGATGTAATTCAAAGGTTGTCTTTATAGTTTATGGTTTATGACAGATTAATGTACAAAAGGATGCCCAATATAGTCCATTTATGGTGTTTGTGAAGAGCCCAGTAGAGTCATGAGGGAGGTGCATACGGGAGTTTGTGGTCCCTATATGAATAGTAAATTGTTCACAAGAAAATTCTGAGATTGGGATACTATAAGACTACTTTAGAGTATAACTATATTCAAAAAGTTTGGACTTGTGACGAATGTTAAGCTCATGGTAGCCTCAGTCACTTGCATTCAACTAAGTTGCAGAATTTGACCTCACCTTAGTCGTTTGTAGTATGGGGCATTAATGTAATCAGAGAGATCATATTAGCTTCTACAAAGAGGCATAGATACATTTTTATGGCAATGGATTACTTTTCAAAATGGGTAAAGGTGATAGCCTTTAGTAAGCTGGGAGTAAAATAGATGGCATGATTCATAGAGAATAGAGTGTTGCACCATGTTATTACAGATAATGGTGCTTACTTTCAAGCAGAGGTTAGGGTCATGTTAACAAAATACGAAGTAGTCCACCATAAGTCATCATCTTATAGGCTGTAGGCTAATAATGTAGTAGAAGCATCAAACAAGAACATCAAAAACATCTTTGCCAAGATGTTTAAAACTTATAAAGATTGGTTTAACAAATCACATTTCGCCTTATGAGGTTAACGAATAATGGTAAGAACATTGACTGGGATGGCACATACTCTTTGGTATATGGGATGAAGGAGTTCTACCTATTGAGTTAGAAGTGAAGTCTTTAAGTATTGGTGGAATCTGACAATCCTGAGCACCGATGGGTAAGAAGTAGTTTTGAACAACTAGCTCTATTAGATGAGAATATTTGTATAACATCTAGCTGTATCAAGCCATGATGGCCTGCATGTTTAACAAAAATGTCAAATCAAGCATCATAAATGGTTGGTGATCTGGTTCTAAAGGTATTTTGGTCGCAAACTCAAGTTCCTTGAGGGAAGTTCAAGCCAAATTGAGAACGTCCCTACGTGGTTAAACAAATATACTCAGGTGGCATGGTAAAGTTAGTAGATTTGGATAAGAATGAATTCACCGAGCCAGTGAACTTAGATCGACTAAAGAGGTATTTTGTGTGAGATGAAAGAAATGTGAAATTAGCACGCTATATTGAAAACTCAAAAGGGTGGCTTAGGAAAAAAATTAAGGCATGAATAAAAATAAAATAGAAAAAGAAGAAGAAGAAGCAAAAAAGAAGAAGAAAAGTTAGCTAAGTAAAAAAACTGAAAAGACAACTTAGGAAAAAAGTTATAGCACATGAATGAATAAAATGAATAGAGTAAAAGTCAGGATAATGCAACTAACCACTAAAAAACTATTAATAAGAATAGTTGAGTGATGACAAATAAGACAGGGGTGGGTAAGCAAAAGACTAGCAAAACATAGGCATTGGATAAGAGAGTTGATGATCTAATGTGCCAGTGTTAAAAATAGGTCATGTATCTAATTAATGTCTAAATATGTAAAATGTAAATGATTCGTGCTAAACATAATATCAAATGGAAATGCATTTGCATAATTAGAGTGAAATCAGTCAAACATGTCTTTAAACTAGAGGTGGGTATAAAATAGTTTTTCTATAAAAGATCATTGTCTATAATTTATTAATGTGATGTTTGTAGCTCTAAAGGTTGTGCAACCATGCCATATAGTTCTCATCATCGTCAGGTTGAGGATTCTAACTAATCTAGAAATCGTAGATGTGGCGATTGGCTTAAGTAATCTCAACCCTATCTAAGAAATGTTAAGTTAAAAGGCCATTGATGAATGAAGGGAGGAACTGCACCTCAAACTAGGGAGCATAATTAGAGATGCACATGAGCTGGATAATAAAATGTGCCTCAAGCTAGGGTAAGAAGGATGACATAATCCCTAGAAGTTCTTAAGGTAACACGTGATAGGTTCTACCACGAGTAGCTCCAACAGATGTCGGTGATAATGACTTGAGATATCCACTCAACCCACTCAGCCTTGATAACGGTCGGCCTTATCAAGCGATGATTTAAATGGTGTTGCGGGTAGTAAAGCCTCACATCCATGGTCGAAGTAGCCAATAATGCCAACCTCTCTTACAACCATATCTAAATAAGAAACAAAAAAAAAAAAAAAAGAAAGAAAGATTAAAATGTGCATGTTAGGTTAAAAGCCTAAAAGGGTGCCTGAAATAACAGTTAGCATCCCATTAAATAGAAACCCAATGAGGGTGATCTAAGCAAAAGTTAGGGTAATAAATAAAAAAAATACACACACATAAAAGAAATACTATTGTGAAAGGAACTCTTACCTGAAGCACTAGTAGGCTCCCCATAAAAGAATAACTAACACTGAGAGCCACTATATCAAGTCCCACAATGGTCTTGCTCAATATCGTTGACATAGGGGTCCTATATGGCTCGGCACCCTCTAAGAGTGGCAAGATTTATAAATCAAACTCTCACATCCTTTCATAATAAAATATTCACCCATCATAATGGTTGCTGTAATATAGGCTTGAATCGCCAAATCATGGCCCTTAAAAGGGAAAAAAGTGATAAAAGAAGCTATGAAGATTTTTTTCCTTGCCCAATGTGTACTTGGGTACCTCCTCATATGGTATGTTGAATAGCTCTACCATCTCTCAAACATGTGGGTAATCCAGTTGAGGTAGTGCAATCCAATTTGTAGTTGTGATATGACAATCGAGAATGGTGTCAAATTCCTCTAATACGGGGCATATCTCCGCATCTCCAATGTGAAAAGTATGGGTAATGGGATCCTATACGTCATAAGCTACCCTTAGAAAGTGAGTGTCAAGGCAGATATAGGCAAGGTAGTGAAGAGCTGAAAGACTCACCCATGGTAGATCAGACCAAGTTTGGGTTAAGAGAGACCTTGGAAATGCTCTTGACATGGTTTTGAAGCTAGAAGTAGCGAGTGTGTAGAGAAAATTGAAAGTGCGTAGTTATAGAAGAAGAGAAGGTTGGTAGGTTTATACAGTCCCTGACCAGGTCTGTACAGCCTTTGGCCAAAGCTGTACAACCATCCAGCTAGGTTGTACATACCTTAGTTCCTAAGAAGAATTGAATAGCCTCTCATTTATTATTTGGGCTTAAATTAACATTTGTACCTACTTTAGATAGCACATATATGAAAAGAATGACAATTCACATTCATAAACATATATTTAGAAGCCAAAATAATGCCTTTGTATTTAAAATTCCAAATGTCAAAGTCTGAACAAAAAATTGAGACAATGTCACCTTAGTTTACCCTAGAAAGTCCTAAGCAAGCATCTTGAAATAAGCGCTTTCAAATCACTCAATAAATTATACAATTATGCAAAATATAAACCAAATGTACTATACTAAAATGGAAAAAAGGAAAAAATGCCCTAAAAGCTAAGGAGGGAGTCTTAAAAGCTTAGCAGTCCCTACCTCTAGAGGGAGTCGCCTTAGAATCCTTAGCCTTGTTATTTGTTGGTACATACATGTGCTCTACGATTGCCTGAGCTAAGGTCTCAATCTCTACCTTTGCTAAACGCTGATCTTTCTCTCTAATCTTGTTGTTCCAGTGTTGGATCGTCTCTTTCAAAATAACACAAAGGGTTAGGATAAATAGGACATAAAACATGTTGGACACAAATCATTAACATGCATACATGCATTGCTATTATTTATGTTGTATATGTTTCCTATTAACCTATATAGAGCACATCTACTAGATCACAACCCTCTTCAAGGTGGCAATTAGATCAACCATGGCCTCGCCTTAAACCTGAAGAATCTACAAAAAATAAAAAAAGGGGAGGGGGGGAAGCACCCTTAATAACAACATTGCTTTAAAGTTAATGTATAATGAAATAAGGAAGAAAATGCTCACATGGGTAGTCACAGCCGACTTGAATGTGCAAGTAGATCAAGTGGTTTGTAGTGACATCATAGAGCTAGTCAAAAGTTATATAGGACTCTATTAGACTATAGGGCATGGACGTCAGGTCACCCATTACTATGGTCCCCATGCCTTCGGAGTCGATCTTTTGGCCCATTTGTGACCCTAGGCAGCAGTAGCACCAGAAATGAAAGCAGGAGTGATAAATCTCTGAGTAGCTTCTATAGTGGTGCCTTAACCCTTATGCTACAAGATGATCCCCTCACTAAGAAAGTATCAAGGGAATGTCAAAATAGTTGCCTTTAATAAAGGAAGACTCTCCACGAGTGCTCCAATCATCCAAGATCTATAGGGGTTACTCACATAAGATAGTTGCTCCCTTAGCAAATAGCACAATGTTGCAGTGAGCTTTGCACCCTCAACGTCCCTCACCCATAATAGGTTCCTGGACAAGCAATGTGGGACAGTTTCTCAACTAGGTCCTTATGCTAAAAGATGTGTTCTCCTATGTACCACTTTTAAATGTAGGGTCCCACCATCAGACAACGACTGTAAGAGATAGCCCCTACCTCCACCACCTCTAGAGGTCACTTCTTCATGAAATCCATTCAGTCGAGCCATAACTACAATAAAGTCAAAAAACCACTATAAGTGTAAAACTAAGCAATAAAAGATAAATAATCATAACTCATAATTTTATCTGTGTAGGGAGAAGTACTTTGCAATGACCATTTTCGTTTACAAAACTCAGAGCATTCATGTCTAAAATACATATGCATAAAGGTTTTATGAATTATACATACACAATCAGACATGTATTTAATGTATATACATGTATTCATGTCCAAAATACATATGCATAAGGCTAGTGACTATAAACTAGTTACTATCTAGATGTATGTACATGACACAAGGAGAGAGAGAGTTGGAATTCAGCCGATGACCTATGGTTCATGTGTCTCGATGCAAAACCCTAAGCACCAAATTGTCCAATCTTGTGATTCAGTATCTGAAAAAAAATTTGTGATTTGGTGATTTGTGACTCAATGAATAAAAAAAAATAGTCAGACTCTTATGGCACAACTAACATAAGAATATCATTAGGATACATTACAAGTATAACAATTGACTATGCAAGTGTAAGTGCAATAGATTTATTTTTGTATCGTGACCTTGCAAAGTAAACACTGCTCTCGGGAATTCATGTGATTCAAGTGACATTTGATTTTACTGGCCATCATATAACAAGTGAACCATTTGATTCATAACATGTGCCAATGGGACATATTAGTCCATCTTTCACGTGATTTGCAAGTGTTTGTCAAGCCGGTCACAACATCCTTTTAGTTCCATATGCAAGTGTTCATAGTAATGGTATACCAAGAAATATTAAGACCATATAATTCTTGCTTGACTTGTATTCATATGTAAAAGGTAGCAATTCAATGAGATATACATGTGATAGGATATAATCACATCATAAAATTATCACACATATACACATTTGAATCTAATTATCGTTTTTACTCACCTTTTGATGTAACCAACCTTTATGGTAGGTTTGGTTCTCTCTCTAAGGCTTCCTCAAAGCGTTGAGACCTTAACATTTGATACATACATGATTATAAGTATGCCAACAAGATTATGAATGCTTGTTATGCAACTATGGCATGATCCATGCAAGTGGACATAATGTTTATGCATGTTTTTCCTTATGTGGCAGCCTGAGCTTGCTACACTCTCATAACAATAATTCTAGATATACTTATCCAAATGACTTGATTCTTTTTTTCAAATAAACTAGACACATAATGATACAACATATTAAAATTTTAGGCCAATAAAAGACACATGGAAAATAGGCAAATTTTTTTAATTTTTCTTTATTTCAATGTCATCTTAGTCTAAGTAGATCTTACATACTTAAGTATATCTCAGATTGTACAAATCAAATTGAAAAACTAATTTATCGAAAGTTACATAACAAATAAAGGAACATTATTCATATTTTACTCATTATCTAATTCAGTCTATAAAAACACCAAAACAAATGATCAATCTCAGTAGTAGATTTTCAACACGGTGATAATCAATCATAATGAAGAGGCAATATCTTAATAAACATACAAAATTTTGCAACAATATTTTACATTCATGTAAATAATATATAAATATACAACTTTTAAGTTTAACACATCACCAAATTCCTAATCTCTGGCTATCAAATTTTTGGAAAATATAATTAAAAGACAGGTGAGGCTTCATTCGAGTACAAAATTAGTCACAATCAATGAGTCATATTTCTTTCCACACAATAAATCAATCGAAACTACTTTATAGGTGTTTAGAGGAGATATAACCCTACAAATTTCAAGTTTTACACTTTGTCAAAATCAAAACCTAAGGCCATCAAAATATAAGAAAACATAAGACTGAGGTGATTTCAATTGATTGTGAACCGTCCCTAATGAAGGAGCCATAACTCCTCACACACACTAGATCAAGAAAAACTGTTTCATTTGCATGTAAATGAGGCATAAAGCTACAACTTTTATATTTTTCACTTTCTCTAATTCCTCTTCTAGGTCTATGAAATTGTGGGTAAAAAATTCTGCTCTAATAATAAAATCAACACAATCAGCTCTTGTTCTTTTGAATTTCAACTTTCATCCAAGAGTTATACCTCAAATACTCTATAATTCTCATTAATAATGCGTTATTAACATGTAATAAGGTTAATTTAATTTTTGAATAAGATAAATTAACTTAATTATTTTCATAAAACAAAAAAAACCTTAGGCTTCCTCCTTAGGCAACTCACTCTTCTCCCTCTCCTGCTTCTTCTTCTTCTTTCCTTTCTTTCTTCCTTAGGTCTCTCTTTCTTCTGTTGTACCTCATGTCTAAGCTCTGTATTATGATCCTAAAAGGTAAAAAATTCCACTTGTAAACATATTGTAGTAAGACAAAATACTAGTGTTGCATTTCTATTGGTTGGAAGTTCACTTTCCTCTTTTAGTTTCTCTTCTTCACTCCTTAAGCACCTCTATCCATCTCTTAATTCTTAGATGCTCCTTATACTTTAAAATAAGCTCTATAACACCATTATTTATGATGCTATAACATGCACACAACATAAAACAATTTGCCATGCAACTATACAAACATTACATATATGTTTAAGTGTCCTAAATGCAATGGTGCATGTGTCATCATCGTGCTTATCCAATTCATGTATCTAAATGATCATTTATCCAATGCATATGTTCATGTAGGATTTCATATCATTTATGCAATGAATATATTCATATGAGAATGCCAATGAATGTGGTAGGGATGTTACATACTTAGTCCAAAGTAATTGTGTTCAAGCAAGTGCGTCTGGCAACAATGGAGGATTCCTTGTAAGAAATGACTCTCCACCATGAGAAATGAGGGTAGCCACCATCCATGTCATCCTCAAGGTCTAGCCCCTTCAACAAGCCTAACTCAATGTCCCATGCCTATCAACAAAGATAATAAAGTCTTAAAGCAATCAAACAGAGCTCATACACAAAAAGGAATTGAGAGATACTTATGATGAGAACTCTTCATGCACCATACATATACCTTATGCCCTGTAAGCACTAATTGATATATTTGTAAAGGTATGCCATTATTGTAGACCCCTAGTTAAAATGGTGTAGCAGGCCTAAGTCCTCCATCACCGGTGTTGGCCCTAATGCACCAAGAATTGGGGGTTGATTGGTGGGAAATTTGAACTTTTAATTTTGGAGGAAACATACATGAATGAAAGATTAGAGAAAGGGTAGGAGAAGAATGAACACAAGAGTTTTATAGTGGTTCGGGTATTAACCAACCCTGCGTCCACTCCCCAATTCACCAATTGGGTATTTCACTCAATCACTAGTGTTTTACAAGCTCACACTCAACTTAGTGTTTAGGCTCACACTAAACCTTACAACTTGTGTTTTCAAGGCTCACACAAAAAACCTTTTATGAGTGTTTTCAAGGCTCACACAAAAACCTATCACAATATGTGTTTTATGGCTCACACACAACCTATGTGTTTTAAGGCTCACACAACAACCTCTCTATAGTGTTTTAATAGGCTCACACTACAACCTTTCTATAGTGTGGTGTTTAATGCTCACACCCAACACTTTCAATCTTACAAGAATTAGAAGAAAATGAGTAGCAAAGGATTGACAACTTTTTCACTTGTTATAAAATTCTTTACCTTTGCTATTAATGTTTGGTGGAGTATTTATACCCAAATTCCACCAAACAAACTAACGACTAGTTTTCAATAGTGCTTTAGGAAAATATAGCCGTTGTGTTTCTTCAGCCAGCATAAGTCGTGGTCGCTAATCCATTTGTGTAGACCGCGATTCTAACCGAGAATCAGTTTGTCAAAATTTGTAATTTTTACTTCTCAAATCGCGGTCACTACCAACATGTAGCCTTCGCAATTTTTGACTTCTAACGGCTTTCTAGGACACTTGTCAAGCTCTAATTGTGGACATCTTTCCATTGTGAAGCATTTTGCAATTCGTAGTCTTGACTCCGACGCGACACAAATCGCGTATTCGTCTGTCATTTTTGGTTTGCTTCGTTTTGCTTGTTCGCAGCCGAGAATGACTCTGCGATTTAGCCTGTCTGATTTTTGGCAAGTCTTCTCAAGAGTCACGATCGCGAATCCTTGATTGCAGTTGTGAAACACTTTGGAGTTAAAAAGATTTTCTTCCAACTTAACTAGAGAGACTTATTTTTTTGTAAAATCAACACTTGAATAAAACATTAGTAATGATCAATTTCCTTTGTCAAGATCAAAAGAGGCTCTAGACTTAGGATTAACCATCCTAGTCCAACAATCTCCCCCTTTTTGATGTTGACAACCTAGATTGATCCAAAGTAAAAATAAGTGCAGAAATGTAAAATTGAATCATGGTATAGAG
>CATIWR010198368.1:0-30827 GCA_949677035.1 Omphalea diandra
TCTTATTCTCCCTCAACTTGCTCTCATCATCTGAATCGGCATACCCATTCTCCACAAGATCCCAAAGATCTTGAGACTTGAACAATGTCATCATTTTGATGTTCCAGAACTCATATGAGTCACCTTTGAAAATAGGAATAATGGGCAGAGTCACATTCATGTTGTTCCCATTTGCAGCCATGGAAACCTACTCACAGAACTTTTTTCGAACACTTGATGAGCAGCACAACCAGGCTCTGATACCAAAATTGTTGGAGCAATTAAACTAAACCAGCAACAGAAAACAAAGAAATCAAGAAGATATATGGGAGAAAAATGATTCACTTGTCTCATATTATTGAATTGAAAAGAAAGAGTCTATATATAGGCATACATAAAACTGAAAATGCAGAAAAACATGGCACTATCAGCCCACTAAACCACTAACACAAATATTTCAACTAGACCTGAAAAATAGGAGAAAAACAAGACATTAATTAAAGACAAAGTCAAGTCACTTAGCTGTAATTTTGAATTAACCTTCAACATATTCATCTTGTAGTGAGCAAAAGAAAATTTCACATAACATAGTACTGGAAGAAGGGCAGACATCATAACAATGTGCCGTTATTATCATCATGAGCCTATTTCACAAATTATCGAAAAGCACGTAAAACTTCTTCAGAGCTTCTGATTTAGTAGAAGTGAACCTCCAATATCTCGAAGAAATGAAGCATTCTCACCTCCAGAGACGAGCTCCTTAGAGAGGCTATTCTTCTCAATCAATTACAAATATCTTTGTTTAGCAAGTCTTTTCACCCTCAACCCATGCAAAATCAACAAGGATGTCACTGTACATGATCCCCTTTCACCCTCTGCCTATTTCACTGTTTTAGTTTCAGGGCAAGGTTGCCGAAGGTTTTGATGAAGAAAATGGCTTGAAGCCGAAAGAGGTGCTTTGCATCATCTTTTATGATTTCTAGGTGTTTGATTCACCAAAAATCCCCACAAGAACAACTTCTATTCTCAATACAATGGAACTGGTTTGAGTCCCTCACAAATTCGTGCCAAAATGATGCTCTTCTAGGCGTCCATAGCATTCGCCAAAATTAGAACTTCTTAATTACGTCAAATGATCTTCAAAATGTACTCTCACATCGACTTAATAGATTCAGATACACTTTACCATCTTTTAGCTGTTGACCCAAGAATCGAACCCAAACTAAATGGCAAATCACATAAAACAAGCCACCCTTGTGGCTATCTTGTTTAGGCATATCCACTCAAGTCAATCGTTTGACATTCCAACGTTATAGTTTGCTAATCGCGTACATTTTGTTAATCAAATAACAAATAATGCATGAAACATCCTTTCTGGTCGAATTTTCCCAACCTGACCCTTTCCCAAAATTTTTTTTTTTCCATCTGAATTCTATATAAATAAGTTCGTCAGGACCTACATGTATATTTATATAAATACATTGATAATCAGTTTTCCTTTGGAACAATATCTTGAACTTTTGAAGTACTGCTGAAGTGTTCTTTTATAATAGCTTAATTCTTTGTTATCGGCATATATAGATGTAGCTACCGTTACTGATTACAATGATTGAAGAGGCTGCTCCGGGAGGGTGTACTAGGAGCCTTGATACAAGCGATCGTAGCTGCAAAAAACAGTGCAACTTTCTCCGAGAGAACCGTTCAATGTCTCGTATCAACGCTCGAGTCAATTGAACCCATCATTCGGACAATCCTGATATCAGAAAACACTCCTCCTGATGCGTGCAGTAGACTTATCCAGCCAGCAGTTGGATAAGTACTATTCTTCATGAAATTCTTATGGTTCATCAAATTCATATAAAAATTAGTTAGTTCAGTGAATAATTTAAGTACTCTATCTTTTATGAAATTCTTACTTTTCAACTATCATATTTTAATAGGTTGAGATTCATCATATGATACAAAAAAATAGTAAACATATCAATTATGATCTTTTATAAATTAAACTGCATAATGTTCAACTACATTAATACTTCTGCTTTGGTATTTATAAGTTGTATATATATTATAAAATACCATTTCACATTGAACAAAAATAATTGATATCATATTAAAGATTATCAAATTTATTACTATGATTTTGAACGGTACTACTCTAAATTGTATGATAATAATTTATATTTTTATTCAGTTACTAAACTCTTAAGGAATAATTTATTTGAATATACTATTCTATTTTCTAATTTTTGATATAAATAATATTAATTTCTTCAAATAAAAATACTATTATTTTTTTTACCCACAAATTCAGTAGTTTTAATAATGATTTATGGTCTAACTAACATATTTTATTATGTGGATAGTTTTACTCATTATATATACATAACCAATATTATTTTTACACAGTAATTTAACATATACCACGTTCAGAATAATATCTTAAATCTAAAATGATTTTTACAGAATGTTTAGTTATTAGCTAGTCCTTTAATTAATCTATGCCTCCTATAGTAAATATCCATTTTTTTATTAGAGCAACAATATAAAATATAAAAAAAATAACGTTGTAACACACAACAAAAAATACAAATGACATCAAATTGATATTCGATATATTTTTTAACATTTTAACGTTTTGTTTTTTTTTTTGAAATCAACATTTTAATGTTTTTTAAAGCACAACAAATGTGTTACATGTGATGAAAAAAGTTAGAATTGTCGGCATCATAATAAAATTTTGAGTTTTGACAATTTAAAGATCACTTTTATAATAAAAATACTATTTGTCATATACATAATAAATTTTCTTTTAACTATTGAGTGAAATATATAATTCAATGTTTGGTCAATATAAAATATGCATTAATATTGCCAAAAAAAAATCTCTATACTCTGTTTAAATACTCTTGTTTTCAAAATTTTTACTTTAATTCTTACATTTAGTCTATTAAATGAAATTAAATATTATAGTACCATTAAATAGTAGATATAATATTTCAAACTATTGCATGAATGGTATGTGTAAATATTCTCTTTTATTTTTTTTAAATATGTCATATTTTATTGTTCAGCTAATTTAACCGATCTATGACAAAAATTGACCTATTGAAATCTCTATTATAAAAAAATTTATTATACTCATCTGTCAATAAATTGACAGACTTAACGTCTTTTACCTACTTTTTTAATGTATATATTTTAACTCATCACCTATAAATGTAAATTTTTTTAAACTTATTTTTATTTGATAATTTTTTAACTGATCACCAATTATCTCTAATATTAATTTTTTTGAAAACCTTTTTTGCTAATTAACCCAAAGTATGGCCTTTCATAATTCTTCAAGGATGACTATTCAACATATCAAATTTCTCCTTTCCATTTTTACTAGGAAAATTCAGACACATTGTAGATACTCAAAAAATGTCATGAAGGTGTCTTAATTAAGTCCTATAGCAATATCAACAGCAAGATTCCACTTCTGATTAACGCGTTTCTTTGAGTCGTCCCGACCGCTGGTTCAAATTATTTGTCACATTTAAGAAGAAGGTAATACATTATGAGATGGACGAAGAATAAATAAAGTCTATCCCCTTTTACTCGCATAGAAATCGGTCCCTTCATCTACCGCGTTATATTAAAAACCAGGAAACTACATAACATGAAATATGCGTGTTGACCTTAGGTATAGTCTGACACTGTCTTTATGATTCATTACCCGTAGTTTTTACTTGTTCCATTTATTTATTTTGATGGTAAGACCATTTATATATTTCTAAATTCTTGCTAAAAAGATCCCAGTTCTTGTCTCTTCACCTAAAAGGTAGTTATTGTTTCCTACCTAGTAAGATTTGTACTAACTAGTAATGGCACTTATTGAAGAGGTACTGTTAGGAGCTGTTTTTGGAGCGTTGCTCCAATCAATTATAATTGCTAAAGAAAGAGCAATTTTCTTCAAAAATACCCTTCAACACCTCGAATCCACGCTCAAAACTATCGATCCAATCATTCGCGAAGTCCTGAAATTCGAAAATGTTCCTACTGATGTATGCAATAGGTTAATTCAGCAACTGGAGAAAACAAAGGTGCTTGTTGAAATGTATTCTGACATCAAGAAGTGGAAGCTGCTCAAGAAGCGGAAGGTCAAGAAGCTGATACTGCATATGGATGCTTCTCTTCAAAGGTTTATGGCACAGGATTTTCAGGCTGAACAGTTGCGCTACCTTGCATTGATAGACGAAGATATAACTGAAATGAACAAGAAAATGGATCAAGTGATCGAGCTCTTACAGGGACATGGAGAGGCATCCAGTGGAAGCAAGTCAAGTCCTGAGATTCCAATCGAGAATAACTCGTCAAACCCTGAGAGGGAGAGCGAAGAAAACCCATCAAATGGCACATTTTATTTGCATTGGAAAACAAGAAAAGGTAAATGTCTCCAAATCCTTTTTGGCCGTGAGTAGTTTTGTTGCGCGAGTCTATGAATCAAAAGAGATGCCTGATTTTTGCTTTTTTGGTTTTCTGGTTAATCATAGCGTACTCATCCGGTTGTAGTAATATAAAATTGTAGATGGCTTTTCTGACATATATAAAATCTTTATCTTTTGTATGGTCTTTTGAATATTCTGCATATAAGAATAGTATGTGATCTACCTTAAAACTTCTAAAAGACATGAAAAGGTAGGACGACAGACGAAACATCCATGTCCCAATGAATTGGGAGAGAGAGTTCGCCGATTAAATCCATTTTAGATGATTTTGACGAATTCAAAACGTCTAGAGTTGGAGGAGCAAATTACCATGACTCAGACAAGTGCAAGGATGCACAGAACAAGCTCATGATTAGCACCAACAACAAGGGATCTACATAAGAGAATATAAACATAAAATGGAAGAATAATAATCCACCATGACATCACAACGTGTTAGTTGATCACAATGCTTACAAGCCCTTATATTAGTCAATGCAATTTTGATTCTCTTATCTCTTATTTTTTTCGTTTGCCTTTTTTCACAAGGTCTTTTATACACCTTGTAGCGAGCCATATATATATATATATATCACATAACATAGTACTGGAAGAGGAGCAGACATCATAACAATGCGCCCTTATTATCATCACGAGCCTAACAACTGAAAATGATAACACTTCCATAAATTATCAAAAAACACGGAAATCTTCTTCAGAGCTTCCGATTTAGTCGAAGTTAACCTCCAATATCTCAAAGGAAATGAAGCATTCTCACCTCTAAAGGCATGCTTCTTGGAGAGGCTATTCTTCTCAATCAATTACAAACATCTTTGTATAGCTAGTCTTTTCACTCTCAACCCATATCAAACAACAATGATCTCATTGTGAATGACCCATTTTCACCTTCTACCTTATTCACTGATTTAGTTTGAGGGCAATGTTGCAGAAGGTGTTGAAGACAATGGCTTCAATCTGAATGATTTGTTTTGCGTGATCTTTTATGATTTCTAGGGGGTTTGAATCACCAAAAGTCCCGACAAGAACAATTTCCATTCTCAAAACAATGGAACCGGTTTGAATCCCTCACAATTATTTTTCTATCAACAATCATCGAGATGAACTTAATCGCAGTATGGCAGTCTACACAAGTTCTTAAATTCTTAAAAACCTTTATTGGTGTTCCTCGCGGAGTAGAAATAATTCCAAAAGCAACTGCTAGCTTCTCACTATGGTAATAGAGATTCTGCTCCTTTTGTTCCTCCTCCACATCATGCAGCACAAAATTTGTGCTGGGGACAAACCCTTCTTCTTTCATCCTTATAGAAAGTTCCCCTAGAAATTCATGTATTTCGTTAGATTGCGGGTGGGAAGTATCTCCCACCAAAAACACATGAACCTCTCTCTTAATCTCAATCCAACTCAAACCTGGTTTCTTTACCACTCCTCGGTCATCCATTGATTTTCTGATCTTTGCTACTTCACTCCACATACCAGCGGTGGCATATATGTTAGCCATTGTAACATAAGTAGCAGGATTCTCAGGTTCTATCCGAAATAATGCTTCTGCGGCCATTTCTGCCAGTTTAAGATTTCCGTGAATCCTACAACCACCTAGCAAGGAAGCCCAGAGAAACTTATCAGGCTGCATGGGCATTTTATTAATTATATTCTCAGCTTCATCAAATCGGCCTGATCGGGCCAATAAATCAATTATACAAGCATAATGATCGGCAGTATGAGTTAACCCATATTCCTCATTTATAGAGTGAAAATACTGAAGCCCCTTATCAACTAATCCAGCATGAACACATGCAGAAAGAACACCAACAAAGGTTATGTGATCAGGTTGTGTCCCTGAATGTAGTAGCAGCTCAAAGTACTCAAGGGCCTCATAAGGATGACCATTCTGAGCATACCCAGCAATCAAGGAAGTCCATGAAATCAAATCTGGATGGCGCAGCCCTTTAAACACCATTTCTGCATTTACCATATTCCCACACTTGGCATACATGTGAACAAGAGCACTTGCTGCAAACGATAATGGATCAAATCCAATTCTAGTCATGTGCCCATGAACCTGCTTACCAACCTCCTCTGTACTAACATCAGCACATGCATTTAACACCCCAGCAAACGTAAATTCATTAGGCCTAATCCCTGACCTCAGCAACTCTGCAAACAAATTAAACCCCTCCTCTCTCCTCCCATCCTCAAAATACCTATCGATCATGGCTGTCCAAGTAACAACATCTCTATTCATCATCTTGTCAAAAATACGCCTAGCTTCCTCTATGCTCCCACATTTACCATACATATCAGATAAAGCACTCCAAACCACCTCATCCGAATCCAATCCAGTTCTCATAATATAACCATGAATCTCTTTCCCAATTCTCAAACACGGAATTGCTGCCGCAGCAGCAAGAGCACTAGAAACAGTGAACTTATTTGACTTCGAATTCCCACATCTATTCATCATTCTATACAATTCTAAAGCCTCACTAGGCCTATCACAGCGCACATACCCAGAAACCATCGCAGTCCACGAAAAATTATCCCTTTCAGGCATTTTATCAAACAACTTTCTTCCTTCCTCAATCAACCCCATTTTCACATACCCAGAAATCAAAACATTCCACGAGCACAAATCCCTTTCACACATTTCATCGAACAGCTTCCGGGCAAAGGATATCCCACCAGTTTTGGCGTACATATCGAGAAGCCGATTCGATATAACCAGACCGGACACGAAACCAGATCGTCTAATGTGGTCATGAACCTTTTTACCCTCTTCAAGCGCCCGGTTATGGAGGCAAGATTGTATAAGGGTAGAGTAAATAGAAGCAGAAGGTTTATCTATTCGATTAAGCAGTTGAACTGCTTCTTTCAAGCGCTTTTGTTGGCATAAGATGTCAATTGCTTCGTTGAATCTATGGTTACTGCATAGGGAATTTATGATGCTGTCTTTGGCGTTGGATTTCAAGGTTATGAATCTCATGGTTTTGGAGGGAACATACAGCAAAGGAAACGATACCGTAGAGAGGAACGCTAGGGGAATTCTGTAGTTTTTTCTTATTGCTTCTGATCAACTCGCACATTCTGCGCCGCACGATCTTAATTTTTCTATACAACACATACTATACTGATAGTTAATATGTGCCATTGCTGTGTTGTGATTAAATTATTTTATAATAATTTTATTTATTATAATTTTGATATAAAATATATCATATTGAAATTTTATTTCATAATTGAATATGAGATAGTATATTTTTATTTTCAAATAATCTTAAAGATGCACCTTTACATCAATCTAGTATAATTTAAAATATTTAAAGATTAATTTTAAAAATGAACCCAAAAACAAAGAAAACATAAACTCATTTAACAATTTAACTAATAAATCATATGTAAAAACTTGTCTTTAGTTTAATGCAACATTTATTTATTCTGAAAAAAATAAATCAAAGACTTATAGGTGAGTAATTCTTCTAAATATGGATGAACCTATTGTAATGGCTTAGGGGCTAACAAAACAGGAACTTGCCAAGAAACTTATTGTAAAAAAAGAAAAAAAAAAACCCCATTAGGTTTACTCCTCAGTGTGGAAAGTAGTAGATGCCTTCAACCAACAAAGAAGAACTAAAGAACCAAAAAAGCTTCTTTGTCATATCCACCAATACTATTCTTGCGTGCGACTTAACAGCAAAATAATAATTAATGTTTGAATTAAGTACTCCTGATTATCATTTTGAATTCAATCTAAGTAATTGCAATTGGTTTAGAAGGCAATTATTAATCAAGGATTGCTCATCAATTCACTTAATCAACAATATATATTGATACCATTATAAAAATAACTAGTAATTTTAGCCTCTCATGACAATTCTAATGTAGTAGCTTAAATGAAGGTGGTAGTCCACAAAAATTGTTTTTAGTGGCTATTGGTCATCATTTCAATTTTATTATTTATTTACAAAGCTTTGGGATTTAAACTCCATAAAAAAAACTTGACATGTTTCAACTTAATACAACTCAACTCAAATATTTTAAATAATTTTCATGATTTTAAATTTAAATTCGAATTAATTTTAATAAATTTGAGATTGATAAAATTTTCGATGCACAAATTATTAAATATTGATTGAATTAGTCTATTTCTCAAATCAATATTCAAATTTGATTTGTTAACTAACTCAAACAGTTTGAACTTTAACTCAATTTGATTAATATCAAATTAATCTCAAGTAGCTAACTATTTATTTTTCACTCATTTACTCTAATTTAAACATCAACTATAATGACAATTGTTCCTTAAACTTGGGTGTGTGTGTCTATATATATATATATATATATATATTCCATTTTCTTTGCTCAAACACCCGCAATCAAAATAAATAAATTAAAAAAAAAACAGTCAAGGCCTGTGTCTGTCAGAAGTCTACGTTTCCATTGTGAACCGACCAGCAAAAGTAAAGTCCCAGGAAGCTCCTTAGCCGTACAAAACTCATGTCTTGACTGCCGTTTTGCCGTCGTTTACCCACTGTAAACGGAGTTTAAGCGTTTGCCTTGTCGTGATGGTCTAGGGCTTCTATACCAGCTTTTTAACTTTTCTTTTTTTTTTTTTTTTTTAACTACGTCTTGAACCAAGCTTCAAAAAAAAAAAAAAACTAGGTGTTGAACCACAAAAATAATGTGCGAAACTTTTGTTGCTCTATTCCGCGATGGTGAAGAATTTGATGGCTATCCAATTTCATCCATCCCAACCAAAAACTTTAACCTCTACACATCGAAAAATGAGTAAAAGATTGCATATTTTTTCCAAATTAACCAATCCCATGATTTGCTTTCATTCTTGATTTGCTTTTTCTTTTTCACTAGTAGCTTTGGAAGACTCAGTTTGGTATTGGGTTGTCTTCTTTTTCTTCTTTTCTGGTGAAAAAAGTGGATGGCTGCTTCATGGTTTGCATCTGCAGCTGCTGGTGCTGGTTTGGAGACAGGTTTTGCAAATTTTATAAGAGTTATTCTAGAGGTGAGGAAGAGCAATGCACTGTTCAGGAAAACAATGGAGGATTTGGAAGAAACACTAGAGAATATGAGGCCAAGCATCAGGAGAATAGATGCACTCAATAGAGATTTTGATAGGCCAGAAGAGATTAAAGGGCTTAAAGATTTGATGAAGAAAGGGGAGGATTTAGTAATGAAATGTTCAAAAATCCATAGATACAACTATGTCAAGAAGCCTCTTTATACCAAGAAATTACTCAAGTTTCAGGACTCTATTTGCAGGTATGTTAATGCCATATTGCAAATGCAACAATATGCAGATATAAAAGAGAATTTGTTTGAAATAAGAATGCTAAGTTGCCAGATACGGAACCTGAGTATTGCAACATCATCGTTTAGTAGTGGTGGTGGGTGGTCCAGTAAGAGTGGTGGTTTTGTGGGTGTGTGCTCCGCTCCTGGGCTGAAGGTGAAGCCCGTTGGACTAGAGATTCCCTTGAAGGATTTGAAGGAAAAGCTGCTTAAGGATGATGGTTTTTCACAATTGATTGTGGTATCTGCTCCTGGTGGATGTGGAAAGACCACCTTGGCTATATCACTTTGTCAAGATGTTGATATCAATGGTACAAATTTATTTTCATATTTCAGTTGATTGCTTATTCTTCTTTTGTTTTTTCTGGTATATTTATTCTTATTTGTAGTGGTACTGTTACAAATACCTTAATCAATGTGCCTAATTTTCTGCTCATTTATGGCAACAAAAAGTTGAAATTAACATTGATTAACTAGTTGAAGTTGTAATTTACTACTGTAATAAGTTTTGTCTTCAATGATTTTTTGTGTTTCTTGCCCGTAGTGTATAAGTGGTCACTGCAGTGTTATGGTTGTTCTATTCTGATTATCTGTATTGAACTTTAGAACATGTTATTTGTTTTGAATTGGAGGAGAAGGGGGTGATTCTATCACATTGAACCGCTGAACGAATTGGTTGATTACCACCGAGTCGATATAGATGACTATGTAAGCTTAAGCATGATACAACCAACCACTCATTACTTGGGGAAGTCTTTAGATGGTGTGGTGGGCAATTGTTGACCGTTAATAGTGAGAGGACTTTCATTTTGCAGAAAATACGCCTTTTTAATATCCGATTATATTATGTCTCAGGATTAGGATTTGGAGATTTGCCATATATAACCTCATTAACAAAATTTTTCTTTATGTGAAATGCTACAGAATTCCCAAAGAAATTCAATTGCTTCTTTCTAATATGTTTTTGTGACTCTGGACAGACAGATACAAGGGCAATATCTTCTTTGTTAATGTCTCAAAGTCTCCCAACCTGCTGGTGATCATACAGAGGCTATTTGAACATATGGAGTACAATGGCTGCAACTTTCTAAGTGAAGAAGATGCAGTTAACCAATTGGAAAATTTACTCAGGTATAGAGGATCAGAGCCTATACTGCTAGTCCTTGATGATGTTTGGTCTGGATCAGAATCTCTTCTTGAGAAGCTCAGGTTCCCAATAGCAGATTACAAGATTTTGGTGACATCAAGATTTGAATTTCCACAATTTGGTTCCAGTTATAAGTTGAAAACACTAAATGACACAGATGCCATGACTCTTTTCTGTCATGTAGCATCCCTGCCAAATGGGAACTCATACAGACCAGATCAGGATGTTGTGAATAAGGTGCTTCATTAGCCAGTAATTATGGTCATTCATTTGTTATTTCATTTGATCTTTCACTTTTCTCTTATTATGAAGCATCCATGTATTCAAGTGTCCAAAACAATTAAAGAAACTTCAATTGAAAAACCTTGTAACTTCTTTCATCTTTCAGAAATAATTAATAAGCTTGCACCACAAAAACTAGCTATTATTCCCTCACAACTTGCAAAGAGCAATGGATTTTACTCTGGGCATTGAATCACAGATAGTGAAAGCCTGTAAGGATTCCCATTAGCCATGTCAGTGGTTGGGAAATTGCTATGTGGGAAGTCTGCAGCAGAGTGGAGCAAGAGAGCTAGGGAATGTTCTAAAACTGCTTCTATTCTTTCTAACCATGAGCTGCTTAGTTGTCTTCAAAGCAGCATTGATGCCTTGAATGACAATGCTGCAGTTAAGGAGTGTTACAAGGACCTGGGTTCTTACCCTGAAGACCAAAAGATTCCTGTCACTACCCTTATTGATGTGTGGGTTGAATCTCACAATGTGGATGAAGACCATGCTATTGCTAATCTCAATGAATTATCTGACCGGAATCTTGTTGATCTTGTGGTTACAAGGTAATGATAGCTGTGTCTATTAGTTCTAATTTGTATGTGTTGCGATAGCTTTTACTGCCAAGATAATATCTGAAGTTGCTATTAATCATGTGGCCAAATCATCTTTCAGTAGTACTTCAAAATATACTAGTATTTTACAACCTTACTCAAGGGTGATGTAAGAAAATAAAGTTTTGTTTAACACTCTAATGGAAAAAGTATTTAATTTCTATGAATAGCTTATACGTCTTTGCATATAGAGTCAATTATCATGGAAAAATGATTCAAATTGATAGATTAACTTTGTTGTTTAACTTTCTATTTGTGTTTTTTTTTTTTTTTTTGGATGTCCTGTGCCAGTTAAACTTATAGTTATTTGTCTCAAATCATTTTAGTGTAATTTTCACATCAGATAAGCATGGTAGTAACTATTTTGGTAAATTAAGAGTCAGTTTCTAAGCAGTTGAGATCTTTCATCATCAGGAAAGATGCTAGTGAAGATTATGGGTGTGTTTATGCAGTGCAGCATGATTTGCTAAGAGAGTTGGCGATCATTCAAAGCAACTCGGGAAGCATTGAACAGAGGAAAAGGCTCTTTGTAGAAATAAGTGGAAATAAAATTCGTGCATGGTGGGTGGAACAAATGCAACCATTTACCAGGCCAAACTCTTATCTATCTACACAGGTTGATAGGCTCTATCCCTATTTCCTTAACACAATAAACAGACTCAAACACACACATAATAAGACCTACATGATTCGAAGTTCAAATTTTTTCTTCACACACACTCGCACCTTAAGAAACATTGCTTGCAGATGAAATGTTCTCATCAAGTTGGTGCAGCATGGAAGCACCTGAAGTTGAGGTTTTAGTCCTAAATTTCCAGACAAAAACCTATGCCTTACCCTTATTCATGAGAGGAATGGATAAACTAAAGGTTCTGGTAGTTACAAATTATGGTTTCTTTCCAGTTGAAGTGAGCAATTTCGAGCTTGTTGGTTCATTATATAATCTAAAGAGAATCAGATTGGAAAAGGTTTCAATTCCATCATTTTTCTTGACCTCTGTACAATTGGAGAAGTTAGAGAAGATATCCTTTGGTATGTGTAATATCGGTCAAGCTTTCAATAACTCTGCCATCTGGATGCCTAATGTAGTGGAGATCAATATTCACTACTGCAATGATTTGTTGGAATTACCTGATGGTTTTTGTAATCTTGTTCAGCTAAAAAAGCTCAGTATCACCAACTGTCATAAACTGTATGAACTGCCTAAAGAAATTGGAAACTTGGTGAATTTGGAGGTGCCAAGACTTTACTCCTGCATCAAATTGTGAGTTGCCAAACACAATTGGGAGGCTTCATAATCTGAGGATTCTTGACCCATCCGACTGTTTGAACATAACAACATTGCCAGAAGAGATAAGTGAGTTGAGTAGTTTAAGAAAGATGTACATGATCGACTGCTCAACTTGTGAATTGCCATGGTCAGTGAAGAACCTCATCCAACTAAAGAAGTGTTGAAGAAACAGCCAATTCATGAAAAGTTTTCAGTTCTGTTCTTCCAAATCTGAAAATAAAGGTGCCTAAAGATGTCAACTTAAACTGGCTTCTTTAATCATATATTCTTTTGGTGATGTTAAGTCTCTGCTCATGCGGAAGCGCCTCTGATTTGAAAATAATATCAGCTTTTCCTCCATCGAAAACATGTATAAATCTGCTTAACTGCTAGCATCAGTAAGTTCCACAGAAAAAGGAAAAGATAGGGAGTAATGTCTTGGATCAAGTGCCTGATTCATTTTGTTGTAGGAACGATGTATGGCAGAGGCTACAAGGGCAACATGCTTTGCTTGTAAGTTGGGAGAACTGTATCTTAGTCGGCCTTTTAACTTAGAATCAGAAGCATATTAGTACAGTTTTGGCATCTTTTTATCAATATTTCTTACGAGACATCTGTATTAACTCTGGAATTGGATATGGCAAGGCAAATTTAGCCACCCAATGGCAACGTCGATGAAATAAAATATGGTTCCATACCATACATACAATTGTCATTATGCTTAACAAACGCAAGTGTCCTTCTTCTTTTGTTTTCTCTTAAAATAATTTTCTTTTATGGTATTTTGAATGTTTTGAAAACCGGACGAACCGGTCGGATTAGTAAAACTGAAAATTGGATCAATGAATGGTTCAATTAGGTTTGATTTGGTTTTCAAGATAAATTTTATATTTTTAATTATTATAAATATATTTTAATATTTTTTCTATTTTTTAAAAGTTATTTTAATAGTATTTTTTAAAATTTATTTATTATTGAACTAATTGAACCGGACTAGTCAAATTGGTCGAATCAAACTAAAACTCAGTCAACTAACAGATTCAATGACTTATCCAATTTTAAAAATATTGATATTTCAAGACTATTTTCAATATATTTTATCAATAGTGAATTTCTTTTATTCGTTTTTAATAAAATAGACCAATTTATCATATTTTATTAGTGTTTATTTATTTTGTCTGTTTTTTTAAAGTATCTCTCTTTCTAAGAGTTTTTGTTTTTTATTTCGAGAGTTATACTAAATAAAGATTGATTTATTTAATACTATATTGTATTATATTATTGGTATCATATTTTAGATTTATTCTGGACATTTTTTGAATTTAAATTCTCATAATTGTTAACAAATTCAGAATTATTAAAAAAATTTATGTAAAAATAAAACTTTGATGTTAAAATTGAATCAATGTGTTATTATTAATGCTGTCGAGAATCAATTTAGATCATAAAAAGATTTTTTTTTATTTATTATATGAATATTTATGAGTGAAAATATCTCTGTTACTAAAAAAATAAACAAAAAATATGAGCAAAGACAAATTCACTAATTCAGACTTGAAATGATGTGGTAGTTTCATCTTATCACAACATCAAAACTCTACAGGCAAATTGATTTATCAGCTAATGAAAACTCTTTTCTATCTTTTTGGATGTAAAAGTAAAATTTTGATTTTGAAATTGAATCAATGTGCTATTATTAATACTATTAATAAAATTTTGATTTTGAAATTGAATCAATGTGCTATTATTAATACTATTAAGAATCGATTTTATATCGATGTACTATTATTAATACTATTGAAAATCAATTTTATATCAATACTCTATATCATAAAAATATTTTCTTTTTTATTTATTGTGTGAATATTTATGAGCAAGAAAATATCTCTGTTATTAAAAAAATAAACACAAAAGTATGAATAAAGACAAATTCACTAATTCAGACTTGAAATGATGTAGCACGTTCATCTTATCGCAACATCAAAACTTTGCTGGCAAATTGATTTATCACCCTTTCTATCTTTTTAGATGAAGCTGATTTTACTTTTTCAACATTAACATTTAAAACTTGAGAGGAAACCATAGATCACATGGACAAATCTAAAGTTTACATTGTTAAAAAGTGTTTAATAAATTAAAACATTGCCGGTGTCCACTTCAAACGTGAAATAAAACTTCATATCTTGGTTTACCAGAAATTTATAGTCATGCTTGAGCACTAAGGCAATGGCAGCTGCACCAAAAGCTTGAACATATATATATATATATATATAGAGAGAGAGAGAGAGAGAGAGATAGAGTAGTGCAAAACTCAGCCAGAGAAAAACTATCTATGAAGAATATATTTGAACTTGTAGGCGACTCTTACATAAAACATGCAAACATATTCCACGTTCAAACGATACAAGGTAAAAAGAAAAGCACAAGACCAATGCAAGACATAAAGAGTGTTCAATGGGATGGCAATGGATGCATATCACTGAGTTCAAGAATTTGTACCATAACCAGCCCTTGTAAAGTGGTACATGAAATCCCTCTACATGGAAAGGAATAGAAGATCCATTTTGTAACATAATAGACCCAAAGAACATTGCACGTCCCTAACTGTTGGCTATGCTAACCTACCACTTTGATGCATTCTTTTGGCTAGATCTTGACAGGTCAACAACCTCAAAGAACCACCACCTCTTGTCAAGACATTCTGTGATTACAGTGCATAAACTATCTCCCCACTGCTATCAACATCCAACTCTGATTCAGAATCGAAGTCCAACATCTCATCATCCATGTCAAGGTTGTCCGCCATATATCGATTAAGGCTATGAGTCCCAGCTGCTGGTATGGTAGCCTCAGAAATTATCTGCATGATGGTATCAATGCTTTGCATGGGTTGGTCAGCCTCTTCAAACTGGTTACCCATTGTCTTTTCATCCATCAGGTCCATAGGGAGATTCCTCAGGAACCACTCATGGGTTTTGATTTGTGGAATGGAAATCCTCTGTTCGATGCAAATATATAAAAGCGGAAGCCTCAATAAAAGATCACACTAACAGAACATAATAAAATTGCCCAAAAACCACAAGAACAGTAGACATCACTAAAAATTTAGCACAAATCTGAGGCAAATCAAAGTTAGCAACCAAGATAAAGAAACCTAAAATTTATAAACAGTTTGCTAATATCTATTTCACATATATCCAAAAAATTGTGTCAAGGTTCATGTATGCTGATTTCATTCAATTTCACACAAGTATAGTCATTTCTATCATCATTGCACAGTAAGATGGAATAAATTTATTGCATTCATTAAGTAGCAGGAAAAGAAGCAATTTTTATTTTTTTTCCCCATTGATCTCTATATCACTCACGAAATTTGTATGCCTACCTAACAAAACTAAGATCCTTAATAGAAGAAATTACTCACTGCTGCAGGATCAAAAATAAAAATTCGAGAAATCAGATCACAACACTCTGGAGATATCTGAACAAAGTCTGGAATGGAATACTGAACATTAAGAATTCTCTGCAAGGAACCAACAAGAACATTGTCTTAACATAAAAAAAATAATAATAATAATAATTGGGTGGTAGATAATAACAGGATCCAATGATATACCTGTATCGTCTTCCTAAAGTCCTTTGGCTCATCGGGATCCTCAAAAGGGTATGCTCCAACCAGCATCACATATAAGGTTACCCCGCATGACCACACATCAGCATTCTGGTATTGCAGCAAAACATTAAAATAGCACCTTGTAAGTTTCATATTAAATAATCAGTTTTTGCTGAAAGATATAAGGTTACCCCGCATGACCATACATCAGCAATCTGGTATTGCAGCAAAACATTAAAATAGAACCTTGTAAGTTTCATATTAAATAATCAGTTTTTGCTGAAAGTTAAACTATATGTAGGATATGTGTGCAGACTGTATCATGCAATTACAGAATTTTCTAATATCTTGAACCAATGGGATTGCTGATTTGAATGACTTCAAGAGGAATGCAGAAATTTCAAACAACGACTTTGGAGACTTTGACTAAGCTTTCCAAATTAGAAGAACAACACAGAACAAACCCTAGAGAAATTGAAGGCTTCAATGGCAAAATCTAAAGAATCTCAACTAGAATCTCAATCTTTGATGATGATAGCTAATATGGAGGTTATGGCGGAATTTAAGGGTCATAAAGACAAGGAAACAGAAACTAGAGGCATAGAAGCTCAGTTTTAACTTGAAATTCCCCTCATATTCCTCAGGTAATTTTGGATTCTCCCCTACATGATGTCAATGTCAACGGATATGGGGCTAATGGAATTTATACTAATGGTGGTTTTTATGGGAATGGAATAGGTAGAGGCATCTTGCATAATCCAGGAATTAGAGTATGGGAAGTAGGGGAAAGCAGTAATCACAATGGACATGGAAGTGGTAATCGAATGCGTTGGCCAGGAGGGTTGGTCAAGTTAGACCCACTTTATTTTGATGGTGCTAATCCAAGAAATTGGGTTAGAAAGTGCCAGAAGTATTTTTCAACTTTATCAAATACCAGAAGAAAACAAGGTGGAACTTGCAACCTTGTTCTTTGCTCAGAAACCTGAGAATTGGTTTCAAGGATGGCAAGCACATCAGGGAAGTAACATGGGACCAATTAACTGAGAAGTTGTAAAGAAGATTTGGTGGAATGGGAATTGCAAAAGTTATGGATAAATTCAATAAATTGAAGCAAGATGGGGCAGTAATTGAGTATGTAGAAAAGTTTGAAGAATTTAAGTCATTGATGTTGAAATATAATCCTGGGTTAAGTGAAGCATATTTTATCCCTAGTTTTGTGGTGACCTGAGTCCCAAGAAGACTGTTTGGGAAGGAAGAAGGAGAAAGAAAAGTAGGAAGTCTTGCGGATTGGGGCTGGATGGAAAAGGATAAAAAAAGAAAATTATAGAGAAAATAATTATATTATTAATTCATCATAACCAATATAATTTTATCAAAACTATTTATATCTAATATTTCACACTAACAAAATAACCAACCAACATACTAACTAGAAAACTACAATCCATTCCTATATTGCCACTACTATATTAGATCACAACATTGATTTCCATTTGAATCTTTACTTCATGTAGGCACTTAGTACTTTCCATTTTCATCCTATGTTTACAAAAGATCTTGATGCATATATGCATTTTAATTTTGAATAATGCACGCTTACATATGCATATATACACGAATAATACTGCATGAGTATACTAGTACGAAGTTCCAACCTAGATAAATTATTGCTTGTTAATGAGCAGCATACAATCTAAAATGGTGAAGTTGTAGCCCTAATCCTATTTGCAATACTAGGAGAGTATATCCTAGGTTCCTCCAAGGAGGAAAACATGAGATTTCACATAAGGGATTATAAGAGTATATTATAAAGTAACAATTTAAGTGGGCCCAAGGTTACTCCGTGAAGTCAATGTGTGAACAGGTGATATTGATGGATAAGCCATCTCAAGAACGCACTTCATAGGAGACCACTAAAGGTCAGTATTGATTCCAGAGTCCATTAAATACCACTGGATAATGACCTACTACTAACACCACATCTAAATGGAGAGACAATTATTAGGAAAGCATGCCAGTTTCTTCCCATTAAGCAAGCCATGAAGGAATCACACAGCTCCCAATTCATACCTAAAATAAGCTTGCTGCTTTTCACTGATTGTAGGCATTAAAAGCTTCAAACAATGTTTTGATAAATGGTATTTTAGGAAGACCTTGTATGGATAAGAAATGACAAACCATTGAGGAGAATGCATTATAACAAAATAAATAAATAAATAAACATCATCTCAGATACAATGTCCACATTAACAACACCAAGTCCGAAGGCCACACAGAAAATAGTAGAAAGGAATCCCAAATAAATTGTTTGAAGATAAAAGACCATATGAGAGATATGAACCTCTTGATCACTATATTCCCCATTTTCCACCCAACATGACTGATGTCGATCACTTCTAAAACAAAACAACAAAAACAATATGTTTGCAAGTACCTCAAATATATTGATTCCCCCATCAATTTAATAAAAGTTCAAAATATTAACTCTAAGATTATCTTAGATTTTCTATTTAAAAAAAAATTATCTAAAGAATTTGAATTACTTGATGTGTTCAAAATATTTCTAATTGAACTTTAAGTAAAAGAAATAGTGTTACCTTGCCATCATATTCTTGCCTCAACAACACCTCTGGAGCAATGTATGCAGGAGTTCCAACAGTTGATTTGGGTTGTGAATGCAGCACTGAAGACTGAGAAAAGACTCACAGAGACACAATAAATAAATGAACAACAATCTAAAATGCTCCATAAGAAAGAGGTTGAGGATCAGCAAAAGCTTGAAGTTTAATGACAATGTCAATAACCACACAAGAACCATCCCAAGGTTCTAGCACACCGTTATGAAACAAATGAGGAAAAGTGAACAATATTTAGTGCCAGTTAACCATCAACTTCATACTTTTGGTTTTTTGTTTTCTATTAAGTACTTTTCAATAAATTTTAATAAGAAAAATAATATCTAGAAAGTATGCTTGGTAAATACAATAATACTCAATTTACGTGAGAAAGGCAAAAGGCAATCATGAGATGGAATTGATGTATGCTTTATAAAAGCAAAATGGCAATCATAAAATGGAGTTAATTCCCACTTTTACAGAAGCAACTTTTTGGCTTGATGGGAATTTTATTTCATCATCTACCCAAAGAATTATTGCTGTTTTTTTTCCTACTAGTAAGAGGCCAAAACCAAAATGTGCCTAAATAAATCAGGAAGAGTTATCATACATACTAGATTGAGAAGAAATCATGGATAAGTACTTTAGTAAGCGGAAATCATGGACAAGTACTTTAGTACCTTGGAGTACCCAAAATCACAGATCTTCAAACGAGGAGCTGGACTCCCATCGAGCAATGTGTTCTCCAACTTCAAATCGCGATGACATACTTGCTTTATCAACACAAACAATATTCAAAAGCCCAAAAAAATATGTGTGAATTTGTAGTTTGCAACAGAAAAACAAGAACAGCAACACTTAAAAGAGGAAACAATCAAGTTTAAGTACCATAGCATGGCAATAGCTAACTCCTGATATGAGTTGTTGGAAAAAGAATCGAGCCTGAACCAGGAACCAAAGTAAAGAAACAACCAAGAAAAAAAAAAGAATATATAATTGAAAATAACATTTTGTATACTGGAACGTAAACCTCATCCTCACTGAAGCGTCCAGCATTGCATATTTTCTCAAAAAGCTCTCCTCCAGAGGCATATTCCATCACTATGGCCAGATGAGTAGGAGTTAAAATGACCTGCAGTAACATTTACAATAACTTAAGTATCAAATCAAGCCAGAACCCCCCTCTCCCAAAAGACATGATGTTAAAAAGCCAAAAAAACGCTAACCTCTTTAAACCTGACAATATTGGGATG
The DNA here is from genome assembly GCA_949677035.1 of Omphalea diandra. NCBI lineage: Eukaryota > Viridiplantae > Streptophyta > Magnoliopsida > Malpighiales > Euphorbiaceae > Omphalea > Omphalea diandra. The sequence goes on from CATIWR010198368.1 coordinate 20,547, forward strand.
CCTGAGCGACCTATGATTAATAATTTCTCGTCGAACATTTGCATCAATCTGCCACGCAGCACCACAATGAAAACACCATATAAGCAATCAAAAATCCCATCATTGTCCATTCAAAATATAATCCACATAAACCACTGATTAAAAACCCAAAACCAACCAAAAAGGTTAAGTCTCATCATAAATAATTCCATTAATTCCCTACCCAAAATCCCAACAGCACAAGAATATTGATCCCACTTAAGAAAACCCCATTCCATACTGAAAAAAATATCAAAGAAAAAAACAAAACGCCAAAATAAGCAGCTTTTCCATTTCTTGAAAAGAAATTAGCTATATGTACCAATTACGTACAATTATTAATAAATATTCATTTTACTAAGCCGATCAATCCCACAAAAAAAAAAAAAAAAAAAGAGGAAAACGATAAGCAGAATTAAATGAACGAACAAAACATTAAATTCAAATAATATTATTACTAAATTTAGCACAACAAAAAAAAAAAAGGCTAGTCGATCAAATCAAGCCAATCAAATACTACTAGTTTCCATAAATAGACTACCAAACATAAATAAAACACAACTCATAATTGCTTAATCTAACACTAAAAAACAACCTTATCTCCTCGTTCGATATACTTAACGGCGACAAGCTCCTTAGTAACCTTATCTCTCATCAACCGGGCCACTCCGAAGTTACCCGACCCGATATTCCTGACGAAATCGTACCGGTCACTGTCGTGCATGATCGGCATATCCATAACGGGCCCCACAGTTATCGTCGACCGATCCATATCCCTTCTTTTTTTAATTCCTTATTCCGGTTTCGCCATCTGCGGTACCAAAACCAAACGGCAACGATCAATCACATTATAAAATAGAAGAAAACATCAACGCCACGACGTTTCAACCTAGAACGACGCCACGTCACAGCTTGTAGATAGGTAGGCCAGTCGATTGTATTGGAGTCAGTGCGTTGGGTTTCGCAGATATTTTTGTGGTCGGCGACGGGTTGGAGGACTTTGATTTGATAAGGGCAGTAGACGAAGAGAAAATGATGGTGGCGACGTGAGGAGAGGAGAATTTTTTTTTTTTTAATTTTAAAATTAATTATTTACTAAGCGGAAGGCGAATGAGACAAAAACAGTGGTGAGTGCGAGGTGGTGTCGAATACAGTAAAACGGCGTCGTTTTATGGGTGGCTCTGCTTTTATTTAACGATTTTACGATTGCTTTGGTACCTACGGTTTTTTGTCTTTTGCGAGAAAAACAGTGTACCAGTTGTGGCTAAATGACTGAATTGCCCTTGCCTTGTCTTTTGGATAATTTTGGCGACAACAGGAGTTGCAAGTCGTCACCATACACGTACTCCAAAGAAGTCTTCAATAGTTGAAATCTACATTCTTTGTCAATCTATATCATGTATGCCTTTAGTTTGTGATTTTGCTTATTAATATTCAGTAATTAAGTATTTAAATACTGAAAATTTCTTTCATTTCAAAATAATTACCTTTTTAGAATTATATATTTAAATTAAAAAATAATTAATTATAAATAATTTTAATTAATAACTAACATACTTTTAACTATCTTCAACTAAAACTATATCACTGATATTAATAAAAAAATAATTAATTAGAAAAAAAATTGATAATAACGATAAATTTAAAAAAATTAATTAATAATATATTAATATTTAAAAATAATAATTATATTAAAATAAAATATTTTTTACAAAAATAATTATTCTAAAATGGATGAAATAATATTTAGTCTTTCAATTTATTAATTAGTAGTTAATATTTAAAAAATATAATTAAATTTTATTTTTTAATATTTAAATTATAAAAATGGTGATGAATTTTTTATATATTAACTTTATATTTATTATTATATTAAATTATATTTTACATAAAATAATTAAAATATAAAAATAATTATTTTTTATTATTTAACAATCTAATCACGCTATCAATTATAAAATATTTTGTTTTTATTGATAGTCTTATTCATTGCTTATCACACTGTAAATCAGTCAGACCCTATATAATTTGCTTTTTTGAGCAACTATAACTATATTTTGACTTATTAAATAACTGTGAATGTATTAAAGAGTTATAGTAAAAAGAAAGTATACTAAAGGCATCCATACTCATCATTTTATTAACCTTAATTTTATTATACTATTTTTTTGCTGTGGATTACATTTTAAAAAATATAATAGCATTACCACAATCAAATTACTTATTTATTTTAATATTTTTATAATATATACCCAATATATAAATAAATATATTTTCTAAAAAATTATATCATAAGTTTGAAAAATAATTTATTAACTTCGAAAAAAATTTTACTATTTAATTTTTTTTAATATTATGAAAAAAAAAATTATTAATATCTAAAAAATAATATATAATTTTCTAGCTCTTTACGTTGCAATTTTTAAAAAAGTAAATAAATATTTAATAAATACTCAATACTTAAAATATGTTATTTAATTAATATAAATTCATCATGTAATTTAAAACAATTGAAAAAGAAGTAATAATATACAAATATTAATTTTCATTGTCATTGTCTTCGAATCGTTCCCAAATATGTTTGACCAAATCTGATCGCAATTGATGATATACTTCACGGTCACGTAATTTTGCGTTCTTTTTACAATAATATTGAAAATCTTGTATAAAACCTTCATTTATAGGGATCATAGGATTTTCATCATCATCATCCCAGTTTATTATTGTATCTCTTTCATCCTCGATAATCATATTATATAATATGACGCATGTGTACATTATATCTTTCAATTTTTCTCTATGTCAAAAGCAAGTTGATCCATATATAATATTAAAACAAGATTGAAGCACTCCAAATGCTCACTCAATGTCTTTTCTTGCAGCTTCCTACATTTGTTAAACTTGGTCCTCTTTGGATTTTTGGATATGTGAAACTATTAATGAATGTTGTCCACTATGGATATATACCATATGTCAAATAATACCCTTTTTTGTGTTGTATGTCATTTATTGTAAATTGAACATCAGAAGCATTTTCCTATAATACGTTGTTAAATAGTGGAGATTTGTTAAGCATATTAATGTCATTGTCAAACCTTGCAACACCAAAAAATGCATGTCATATCCATAGGTCTGCTAACGTGACTGGTTCTAGCATTATTGTCGGAACTCCTTGATCACTTCAAGTAAATAGTGTTGGGCCTTCTCAAGTATTGAGCCCTATAAATCTCAATCACACATCGATAAAATTGTGATAAACACTAAATTGTTGCGCTTTCACTGATCCTTATATACTCATCGTAATGGTTAGTTGGTGCTCCATACGCTAATTGTGGGATAGCTGAGGTGTTTTTTTAAAGTGGAGAAAGTCCTCTTTTAGCAACTCCATAAAATCTCAATTGAAAATACTATGAATGATTTTCAAAAGTTTTGACAATTCGAAGAAATAACTCTTTTCTCATACAAAACCTTCGACAAAATATATTTGAAGGATATATTGAATTGTCAAAGAAATAGTCATTAAGAAGTTGCACATATCCAACAACACGTTCTCAGTTATAATATCTACGATTGTATGGACGAATGTTCGAACTTTCAGTTGGTTTTTTCCATTACCACTGTTCCAACATCATAATTTGCTCATCAATGTCATCTATTATTTCATTGACTAAAAATTTTTTAATTTCTTTTATGTGGGAGAGATCAGGATATTGAGACATTTTTGGAATGTATTGATAATGTTATTTCAATATGTGTGGAGTCTAACTACTTATAACTATCTAGTTATTGTGGAGTTTTACCATGCCTGTTTTCATTACGACTATTTTTATAACGGTTAGTTTTATAATGACTAGTTTTATAATTGCACATCAATATAGAATTATAAATATTATATAATAACATAAAATTGCAAATAAAAATATATAAAATTAAAGTTCAATTAAGGAATATTATATTTAACTTTTAGGATGGAACACAAATGCATATGAATTTGAAGTTGTTGTTTGGTCATGCTTGTAGTATCCTTGAGCAAGATGTCATAATCACTTTGGAATGTATAACTTTCCAACTTATTTGCTAAATTTTTCATAGCTCGAATTTTTTTTTTTTTTTGTTATTTTAACATGCTTTGAATTTGATGAAGTTGCTCATTCAAATTGTCATCATTCACCTTTGACTTTCCCTTTCTCTTTCCGTTTTTTGCTACTTTTTGACAATCGAGCGAACTTCTACTTCAATCTCATCGATGTCAAAGCTTGTATCCACATTGGACGATGAAGCGTATACCCTTCTTTCAACAATCCTTGTCTTTTTGGAAGAACGCTGCGTTGGATTATTTGCCTTCCATTTTGGATCATTTTTTAACATCTCTCACACATGCTCATATACAAAATACTTTTTATTATTATGCCTAAAAACCTCATGAGCATGGAGTTTTAGTTGGTCGTCATTTCACCCATAATGATGTTTTTTGACCAATCTGTTGTAATATTGGTTGACTTTATTAACCATTTGATTTAACCAATACCAATGTGCTTTCATAGTTTTCTCCTTTCTTGTTGATCCAAATTTGCAATCCTCATTAAAGTAGTCAGTGAGCCGTTTTCAAAAAGTCTTCTCACTTTGAGAGTTACCCACAATGTTGCAATTGGAAACTGTGAGTCAAGCGCTTGCAAGCGTCCTGTCATCATCGATACTCCACGGAACACGTTTATCATCAATTTCTCCCATCGGTTCATTGCTGAGAGTAATATTTTGATCTCATCTTGTGTTGAATATGGTGGTATTTGAGAGTCAGAAACATAATTTGTTGGTGTTGCATTTTCTTGCTCGTTCCCAAAATCAAAATCTTTCCTTGACTCCCTTAGAGTCTTTGGGCTTCCAGAACCCATGACATTGTTATAATATCCCAACATATAATAATTTGTCATAAATGGATTAAAATAACCAGGGGCAAATACATGGAAAACAAGTATGAAATATTTGGCGGATGTTGAAAATTTGATTGATGATTGGAATTGGGTAAATTTTGAGGATATTCATATTTTTGCATGTGTGGTTTCATACCAAAATATGGTAAATTTGGGTAATTTTGAAAATTTTGATGGTTTTGATTTTGTAAAGGGGAAGAATTTTGATTATTTGATTTCATACCAAAAATTTATAAGTTTTTTTTTTGTCAATTGATAGAAAATGGTGAAATTTTAGAAAATTTAAAAAGAAGTTAAAGAAAGAGATGAAGTATGATGGTGAAAAATTGAAAGAAGTAACTTTGAAAAAAAAAAAAAACAAAAGTTACCGTTGCAAAGCAAAGGTAACTTTGTTTGAGAAAAGGCTTTTAAAGCCTTTTTTTTATTTTTATTATTAAAAAAAGAAAAACCATCCAAAGGCTAATAAAATCTAACAATTTTTGGATCATTTTGCGTGTAATAACCATTACACGCAGAATGAAGGGTGAAATACCTTGCACCTCCACTATGGGTGGGGGTGTAATAATGGGGTTTAATGAAGGGTAAAATACTTTACACCTCTACCATGGGTGGGGTGTAATGGTGAGGTTTAATGAACCTTCATTAAACCCCACTGTGGATGACCTAAAGAGTTTCAATGCTTTTAATTACTGCTCTATTTGACAAAAGGAGGGAGTGAAAAAGTATTGTACAACAAAGTAGCTGAAAAAAAGGGAGGTAAAAACGAGTTTTAAATCAATTACTATAATTTTTAATTGATTAATTCCTCTGAACTCCTAATGTTTGTCATATTTAATTAAATTTTTTCTCACTTTCAGTATTATATTAAATCATTTTTCACATTTTTAATATAACAAAACAAATGTGAGAAATGATTTGGTATAATATTTTTAAAAATGATAGATAATTTAGTTAAATATGATAAATACTAGAGGTTTGGAATAATTAATTTAATAAAATATAAAATTTACTTTTGATCAGATTCTTTTTATTAACAGAAAAATGACTTTTTCAACGTTAAAAGACTTTTTAATATAGGGCAAACATTAAAAATAACTTTTTTATAATATTGAAAAGTAATAGATAACTTAATTAAATGTAATAAATGTCAGAAATTTAGAGTAATTAACCCTTTTTAATCACTCTGATTGGCGTAAAAAGAAAGTGATGTGCTTTCAATTCACATATTTATCCCTATTGTATATCTTTCTTTTCTTTTAACCCCTTTCCAAAAAAGTGAGGAGCAAATCATAATACACCCTTCTCCATTTTCTGCCCTTTGCAGGCTTCTCCATTTTTCCCTCACTCATGGATTCAATGTTTTAAAATTAGACTGATAATTCAATTAATATATTGATTTTTACTCAATTCAATTCAATATGATATTTGAAAAAATTTTAAATATATATAATTATTTTTTTAAATAGAATAATTAACATGATATAATATAATAATTTAAAAATATTTTTAATATTTAAACTTTAATTATATAATGTAATTTTTAAAAATTTTGAATTTTTTACAAAATAATATCTTTTTAAAATTGATCAACTTGATTTGATTTTCAATTTTAAACTATTTTTTCAAATTTTAATTTTTTAGTTTCTCATCAAATTAGATCACCGATTAATTTTTAATTTGATAGATCTGACCAAACGAGTGGATTCCATTCTTAAAACACTGAAGGGATCCAAAAGACATTTTCAAATTTGTTAGCATTGCCCATTCAAAATGGAGCCTTGGGAATAAAGTAAAGTTTCTGATTTTGAAAGATTATTATGATTATTATAATATTTGCTAAATAAACATATATTAGTTTATGACGGAGACTTCACTTCAGTGCAATAAAGAGCAAGAGTCGTCCAAATCTGAACCTTCTAATTGCTAGACTTTGTGGATTTTCAATTGATCATCGACCACACTTATCATGGTTTTCAAGCAATAAGTTGCCCTTTCATGAGAAGGAAGGAGCATGCGCATTGTACTTTCAGTTGTTCCATATGCCCATCATCTTACCTCTTCACAATTTGGGTAGGCGTAGAGATTATATTATTTCACTCACGAAAATTAGTCCACTTTAAAAAATTTCTTTTTTTTAATTAATCTTCTCATTTTCTTTTATTTGAAAATAGTCTGTTTCTATTTGTTTTTCGAGTTAATGATTTTATCCCCAGCAAACTTTTTTGTCATTTTTAAAATTTTCTCTAATAAAACGGATAATTTTATCTATTTTTTAATTTTTATTTGTTTTATTTTATCTATTTTTTTAATTTTTATTTATTTTATCTTTCTTTTAAAGAGTGTTTCTTTAAAATTATTATTTTATTTCTATTTATGAGAGTTTTTATCTTTTCTTTACAAGAGTTTGATGACTTAAAATCAATTATTTAATCATTTATAACTGTACATATTTCTCATATTTCTTTTGATATATTATATGAATTTCAGTATACATTATATTATAACAATATATCTAGTAAAGATGATGTCAAAAATGAATATATATTTGGTAAAGATATTCATGATTTATTTACAGTAAAAATAAAACTATGATTTTAAAGCTGATGTCTCCTTCTTTTATAAAATGGGTCAACCTCTTATATTTTTCTTATTTTTTTATGTGAGATATAGAAAATTCACATTCATAATTTCTTGTCATTTTCATATAATAATAAAACTTTTATATCTTTCTATTTATAAATTTATTATATATATATATATGTATGAGCTAGCATTTTAAAGATTATATAATATAGTATAATATAAAATTAATTTATTACTAAAATACTCTTTCAATATAAAATTTAAATATTTAAAGTGTACCCATAATCAATGTATCTCAGTAACACTATAACTAGTGCTAATATATATACATACTTAGTCAGATAATTTTTTTTAAAGATAAAGTGAAAATATTTAAAGTAAGCCCTTTTCAGAAGCCCAAGTGAAAGCCAAAAGAAGACATAATTCTTGTTGCATTTTAGTTTTCACATAAACTTGGGCTTCAAATAATCAAACCCATAGGCCATCATGCGCCTTCCGTGTTATTGTTATACTGGAATGTTCTGAGGATTATGTTCACAGCGAATGATATTTTTAGTGTAAATTTATTGTGTTTTTCTATTAAAATATTTGAGTTTTCTCCTCTTCTTTTAATTTTATTATGGTACCAATTTCCACATGACATAAATATATTATAAATTTTAACTTTTCTTGTCCATTTATTAGACACTAAAGTTATTTTAACCTTTTGTATTATTAAATTTTAATATTCTACTTTAGTCAACTAAAAAAATTAAATGTTTAATTCGTTCTAATATTATAGATCATATTTTTTTTAGAAGTCTCAAAAAATAACCTATTTTCTATATTTAGATATTAATTTAATTATAAATTGTCAAATTTATCACTTCATCAATTGTCAAATATATCTATACTAATAATTAAATCTTTCTTAATTGTTTTTTATTATAATTTTCTATACCTCTTTCGATGTGATTTCAATATTTTATGATTAATGAGATTTTACCAAAAAAAATAAAAATTATCTTATACTTTGTCAACTTTAAATAAAAGAAAGTATTTTTTTTACTAAATTTCATAAAATTTAATATACTCTAATAAATAATATGAAATGATATTTGAGTAAAAAGAATAATTAATAATTAATAAAACGTAAATTCTTTAATTTTTACATGAAAAAATGGACCTATAATATTGAAATGGACACACTAGATTGTTTACCAAATGATAAAATGAAAACATATTAATTGCTATTTATCAAAAATATTATGATATTAATATAATTACTTTTGACACATGATAAACACTCATTTGAAATAGATTGAAATTAATTACATTATAATAGATACGTTGCATCGACTATAATTTAATATATTGTATTTTATAAATATAATAAATTAAAATATTTGTTACATAAACAAACACTATATTTTTTTTCTAAAAATATAATATATACATATTATTTTTTAACCTTATTTTTTCTCGTAATATATTTTTTAGCATTATTATTTTGAAATAAGTTATTACTTTATAAAAAATTATTGTCGAGTAAATAAAATAATAAATCAAAATTAATATAATCTAATCAAATATATTTTAATAATAATATATTTTCTCAATAAAAATATATATATATATTTGTTATTGGCCTTTATTTTTTTATCTTTTTAATTATTTTATTATATAAATATTAATTATTAATTATTATAAACATAAAAAAAATTATATCATTAAATTTCTTAAATTATTGTTTAACGTCATATATTATTAGATTTTTTATATTTTTAGTTTATTGGCAAAGTTAAATACTTAATTGTTTATTTATTTACCATATAACAAAAAATATATATATTATATGTCATTTCTTGAAAATGTGATATTATTAATATAATTAAATTATCACTTGAATCGCTTTTCCATAGTGTATCATTTGTCACTTGAATTGATAACTGATAAACCTCATTTAAAATTAAGTTTGAGGTATTGACGATATTAAATTTTTTTTTTTTTTTTAAAGGCCAATAGCGGACAGGTCTAGAAATTCAACAGTAAAGAGAGGGGCAAATCAGCCAAGCTTCGAAAACCCTTCCACGAACGGCACTATTGTGGGGCCCTCATTTAGACTTCATCGAGCCCCAACTAAAAACGGTGAACGAACGAACCTTTTCACTTTTTCGACATTTATCCTTCCTTGTTTCTTTCACTTATTCGGCCGGTTGACCCGACCCGAAATATCATTTTTCTCGAGAGAAATGGTGTCCGACTTGGAGCTTATCGGGCGGCTAAGAGAGTTTCTTCAGAACTCGGACCTGGACACCACCACCACCGGCATCGTTCGCCGGCAGCTGGAGGAAGATTTCGGCATTGATTTATCGGCTAAGAAGGCTTTTATCCGGGAACAGGTGGATTTGTTTCTCCAAAGCCAGTTTGAACAACACGGCCAAAACGACGATGCACAGGATGAAGAAGATGATGATGATGATGATAATAATAATAATAATCAGGTGGATAACGTTAAATCAGAGGATACCTACGGCTCTGATTCCAAGGAAGATGACGGCGCCGAAGAAGAAGAATCAAAGGCGAGGAACGGAAGAAGTAAAGCGAAAGGGAGGTCAGTTTCCGTTATTATTAAATGATTATTATTTTACATGCATGGATTTTTATTATATTTTAATTTAATATAACTTATGATTATTTGAAAAAGAAAACACAGCTATTTGTTATATATGATAAGGTTTTAATGTGCATATATTTATGTTCTATGATA
>CATIWR010198403.1:0-24436 GCA_949677035.1 Omphalea diandra
TTGAATCAATTAAAAGGGGAAAGGAAGAGCCTTATTGCATCAACTTTTAACAGCTACTTCCAATAGGCATTTTGATTGGCCAATGACCATTGAAGTTTAATATTGACCGTCAACCATCCGTCTACATGAAATCAACTATAGTTGATGGCTCAACAATAGGCATCAAGTTTTAAAAGGTGTTAACTACTTACCTCTATAATGTGAAGTGACAGCTCTTCTCTAATAACTAAGTTTATTGTTTAGCATATAAAAAGGAGCTACTCTCAACAAAGAAGATAAAAAACTATTCTATTAAGTGAGTAATCCATTGTGAAAGCTATTCTTAATCAACAAGGCTATTAATTTATGAATAAAGAGTGATCTAACATCCAAAAGGACATTCTTTGATCAAGCTTAAGAAAGAGCTAAAGAGTTATCTTTAAAATATAAGTTAACGAACAAAAATCACCAAAACCTTTATTACTTAATCACTCACATATAGCATACCTTATGAATGTACTTTGTGTTGTCTCTTAGTGCCTTAGAAGGTAGTTGAATAGGGTAATGACATGTAATACAAATTCAAACTAAATGTGAAAATAAATGAAGAATTAAGACATCAGATTTATAAAGGTTTCATTATCTTGATAGCTTAAGGTATTATCAATAACTTTTACGAAGGTGAGTTATTGGGCACTACTAAGCTTTATAAGTTATAGATCGTCAGGTTCTATCAACCTCTTACAAGTAGTTCATAAATACTACTTAACCTTAATCCAAAATAGTTTTTAGGTATTACATTACACCTTTGACAAGATATAATTTTTAGTGTTTCCCAACCTAAGGTTTTCTCAAACTAAATACTTCAATTTAAGTAGGAGGAAAACTTTTTCACTCAAGCAATAAAGACACTTTAAATATTCTTACAAGGTATCAAGAAGAGGTTGATAATGTGAAGAGAATTTCTAAAAGGCTTACTCTTCAAACTATATTTTAAAGATAACTCTTATATGCTTTGAATAATGAACATCTTTTAATTATTGGATCACTCTTTTTTTAAATGAAATATGCCTTCAACAATCATTGGCTTTAATGAAACACCTGTTGGGACTAACTATTAAAGAGAAATTGACTTAAGGATCCTCCTTTGACTTTTACATTAGTTTTACTCACTTTTTCTGTAATAACCATTGGATAAAAATAATGATTTTTATTTTTAAACATGAATGCCCATTAGAGAAAGATCAATACGTATTGTTGATTCTTAGAAACTATGAACTGAATGCTTTATTTTACAAGATCAATATAAAATACTTCAATGACTATGAGAGGGTTTACAATGCCTGTTGGTAACACCCTTAACACCTATTGATATATAAATGTCCCTCATTTAGGGGTCCAAAGCTTATAACTCAAGCTAGAGCATTTTTCCAATGCCTATTGGTGAACTTTCATTGCATGTTGAATGTGTTCAATGCTTATTAAGATATTAAGTGTGCCTTATTGGAGGGTCTAAAGCCTTTAGCATAATCTAGAGAGCTTTTGTTTAATATCTATTATGAAGGACCATTGCCCATTTCAAATTTTAAAGTGTTTTTCTCAATCTAAGGCACTTTGTCTAACACTTGTGGTGAAAATGCAATGTCTATTGCGAGAGCAAGAATAACGCCCATTGCAAGGTCTAATATGCATAGTTATGTCTGAGTAGTTATCCAATACCTGTTGAAAATATAGGCAATGTCTATTGAAAGGTGTAGAAAGTTATACTCAATCCAGAGTGGTTCCCCAACACCTGTTATGATATATGAATACCTATTGCAAGGTCCATAATGCCTGTTGGAGGTAGATAACATCCCTTGGTTTATTAAGTTGAGTTTGCCTTGATCTTTACTCCCTAGTGCTTGTAGTTTTCAAATGCAATTCCTTCTCTGATCATCATAGTCTAAAGATTTGATGTGCTTGTAAGTTCTAACACAAATAACTTGGACTAAGGTTAGTTCTTTAACTTGTTTGTAATAATCAAAATAAGACTTGAAACCTTGAGGTTCAACATTGTCCCCTTTTTTATGATAACAAACAATCTAACAAAAAAAATAAGGATATATATATATATATATTAAGGATCAAATCTTTTCTCACCCTTAATCTATTAGGGTTATGCATTGATTTATCATGTTTCCCTTTAATTTCTCTCTTAAATGTTAGTTATTTGTTCATCCTTGCATGATTCATCATTTTGCTCCCCCTTATGATATACTCATATATTTCTCCCCCTTTTAGATTATAAAAAAAGGCAAATAATAGGTAAAGATCAAGTAAAAAACATATATAAACCATAGATTCATTATAAGATAATATAGACAACAATTTACTTTTCATCAACTATTTTTGAAAAAAAAAAAAAAAAAAAAAAAAAAAACCAATGAGAAAAATTATGTAGATGTGGCTTTGGAAGGATAGACACGGGTTTGAGCTTAATATTCTGAGGGTGATATTGGCTTTTTGGGTTCATTTGTTGTAGCAGGCTCTTTGGGTTCTTTTAGATCCTTTTATTCCTTAGAAAGGGTATCCTTGGACTTTTGGCTCTTTTATGGTGGAATATCTTAGTTCTCTTAAGCACTTGGACACCCTGGTTACAGATTCAACCTTTCTACAATCCTGTCAAGGGTTTGATTTACATCCTTCAAATCAATCTTGAGCTAGTGCACCTTTTGGTGGAGAGAAGTAAAGGATGCTTCAACCCTTATAGTTGTAATAAAAAGTGCTTCCAGCTGTTCAATAACATTTTACTCGAAAGGAGAGAGGGATAGAGTAGATGAAGTAAGCTTACTTATTCCTATTCTTCTTGTTATGACAACCTTTACCCTAACAGCTTCCTTAACTTCTTCATTAACTTTTTCTTCTTGAGGAGCACCTTCATCCTCAAGTACTAGCCTAATCAACCCACTATCCAGTCTTTGCAAAATACTCATATTTAATAGTATCTTTTTCCCTATAGGTTCATTATTAGGTAGCTTCTCTAACATCAAATCAGTTTCTTCAAGCTCTGCCTCAGTTTTAGGAATCGCTTGTACAAACTTGGTTATCTGCATGATGTAATAAGCCATCACAAAAGATTTGGGTTGTTCACTTAGCCATCAATTCTTTGTATCAGAAGTCAAGGAGTAATCACCTTTTTTCTTGTTCTTCATCCACAAGAGGTAAAACAAATTCATCAAGGTGTAGTTGGCATTTGATTAGCCCATTCAATTGATGTTCCAAGTGATGAACAACGTGTGAGCAATCCTTAAGGCTTGGCTTTTGATCTTCAAAGCCTTATTATTATTACTATTATAGTTTGTCGACATGCTAGTGATTGATTTCCAAAATTGATTGATATCTATTTTGAAGGTTGAAGGAGGCTCTATCAAACAAGTGTTGGTAGCATCAAGGCACTAGCCAAATCATTTAGCCTAATCTTGTACTTCCTCTCAAATTACCTGAATTTCATTATGCCTACTTCAGCATAAATTTCACAATCGTTTCCTAAAACTTCAAAGGTAGTGAGGAATTCCATAGTTATATACAAGTATGAGGGTTCCTTGATACGACAAAATAGTTCTCATCCTATCCATATCATCAAATTCTCAACTTGTTCTATCAAACTGTATCTCTACAAGTTGTTCCACTATAAGAATTTTCCACCACCTAATTATCTCTTTAGCAATTTTTGAGCCAAGTGTTTTTCTTTTTCATCTTTTAGATGAAATTGTTGAGTTAGAGGATCAATTATAAGCTTTGAGCTAGGTTTGGGAGTATGCTTTATTTGAGTGGCTTTCCCTTTGCCTTTAGATTTATGGGTTGTTTTAGCTTTCTTCTTCTGTTATTATTTCAAATTTGAAGGTTATGCACTTCTCTTCTTTTGTTGAGCAATCATAGAGGCAATATTCTCTTCTATTTCAAAGCTTGAGTGGGTGTAAGAAGGCTGAAGGTTCTTCCTAGTAGGTTGTTTGTATCTCTTTATCGAATCAGGTTTGGTTGCCATGAGTGATTAATGCAAGTTAAATGCCAAAAAAAATTAGCAAAAAATAGAGAGAGAGAGATAATGAGAAAGCAAGGTAATAATAGAACCTGAAAAGATTTTAAGGTTTAAAGGGTTTATTTAGAAGCTCAACAGGTTCCTTTTTTAAAAAAAGTATGGCAATTGGGAACGTTCAACAGCCGTTAAGAGTTAGGCAATGACTATTGGACATGATCGTTAGCTTGGTCTTTCAAGAGCTCTTTAGCCAATGATGATGGTTGTTCGCAACAACCATTTAAATGGTGACAACAGTCAATAGGGATATGCAATGATCATAAAGACTAATAAAATCAAATAAAAAAAACATACATGTGATACAACGTTTGTTCTAAGATACGCAACGATCGTTGGCCATGTTTCTCAAACAAAAGCTTAGATTAAAATAGATTTTTAAATGTCACAACCATTTTGAAAGCGTAGTTGATGAATGTTATTAATCAAATGCAATGAAATGATTATGAATTCAACTAATATTTTGACAGTTTAACTCATAGCATACATAATTAAAATCTTTAGTTGTTGAATCTAAATACTTTAATAGTGATCAAATATCATCACATGCAACAAATATTATAAATTTATTGAGAAGGAGATGAACCTATTTTAAGCAATTTCAAGGTATTTCCATTAATCATACTAAGTTGTCTTTTGATGAATTGCATCCTTTCATCACAAAGAGGTTTAGTGAAAATATCTATAAGTTGATGGTAATTATCAATAAATTATGACATAAAATTGCCATTATTAGCATGATCTTGAAGAAAGTGATGCTAACGTCTATATGCTTGCTTCTAGAATGTTGAATGGGATTTTTAGACAACTTTATAAAATTAGTGTTATCACACTTAATAGCAACTTATTTTACAACAACATTGTAATTAAGAAGTTATTATTTTATTTATAGGATTTGGGCATAACATAGACCAGTTGTTATATACATAGCTTTATTAGTTGATAAAGAAACTAAATTTTGCTTTTTGATACTCTAAGACACTAAACATTGATTAAATAATTGACATGTGCTTGAAGAGCTCTTTCTATCTAAGGTACAACCAATAAAATCAGCGTCAAAAAATGCATTTAACTTAAAAGAATAACTCTTAAGATGCCAAAGTCTTAAGTTAAGGGTACCAACAAGATACTTAAGTATGTCTTTTAGAGCATGCAAGTGAGATACTTTAGGATTAGATTGATATCTAGTGCATAACCAAACACTGAATATAATATCAGGTCTAAAGGCTGAGAAATAAAGTAGACTACCAATGATACCTTTGTATAGCTTTTGGTCTACATTCTTACCATGTCCATCCATGCTTAGCTTGATTTTGGTGCTCATAGGAGTTTTACAAGGTTTGTTGTTGCCCATGCCAAATCTTTTGATAAGTTCTTTTATATATTTGGCATGGTTAATGAAGATTCCTTATTTTCCTTGTTTGATTTATAATCTAAGGAAGAATTTGAGATCTCCCATCATGCTCACTTCAAACTCACTCTTCATTACTTTAGAAAATTCTTCACATAAGTAAATATTAGTAAAACCAAATATGATATAATTTACATATATTTACACTAATAATGTGTCCCTTTTTTTTTTCTTAGAAAAAAGAGTTGTGTTTACCATACATTTGGAGAAACCTTTTTCTACATGAAGTTGTTTAATCTCTCATACTCAGCTCTTGGAGCTTGCTTCAAGTCATATAAGGCTTTAGTTAGCTTGACCACATGAATATGAAAGTAATGGCTTTCAAAACTATGAGGTTGTTCAACATAAACTTCTTCTTTAATGTACCCATTGAGAAAAAAGCACTTTTGACATCCATTTGATATAACTTGAAATTCATGTGAGATGCAAACGCAAGTAGAATTCTAATGGCTACAAGTCTGCCTATAGGTGTAAGAATCTCATCAAAATCAATCCCTTCTTCTTGGTTATAGTCTTTGGCTACTAACTAAGCCTTGTTCCTAACAATGTCTCCATGTTCATCAAGTTTATTTTTAGAGACCAATTTGGTTCCAATAAGAGAATGATTATGAGGTCTAGGAACAAAGGTCTACACTTTATTTCTTTCAAATTGATTGAATTTTTCTTACATAGCAAAAAATCAATGTTCATTTTGAATGGCCTCATTATGGTCTTAGGCTGAATAAAGGATACAAAAGCAATATTTGTACATTTATTTCTTAAAGATGATCTAGTTGTTACTGACTTAATGGATCACCAATGATAAGATCTCTTACGTGATCTTTCTTAAAAGTCTAGTCCCTTTCCAGTTGAGTTTCCTTTTCACTAAGAGTAGAAAGAGGTGGATCTTCATTTCTTTCATTCTTCATGTCTTATAGCTTATCCATATTCTTTTCGTTTCCTCTAATGTTTAGCTCACTCATAAGACATGCATTATCATTAATATATTCTTTTATTATTGAAGAAGTGTGGTCAGATTCATCAAATATAACATGCATAGACTCTTCTACAATAAGTGTTCTCTTATTAAAGACTTTATACCCTTTGCAAGTGCTAAAGTATCCAAGGAAAATTCCTTCATCAAATTTGGAGTCAAACTTAACAAGGTTGTCTTTAGTGTTTAGAATAAAGCATTTACAACCAAAACACTAAAATATGCAATCTTAGGATAGGGAGTTTTCTTTAATAAGGGTCTCACTCAGACTTTATTTAAAACATAGCAAGAAATATTTACAACTTTAGCCTAAAAGTACTTAGGAAGATTGTACTCATTCAACGTGGTTCTAGCCATTTTTTGAAGAGTTCTATTTTGTAACATCCTCAGCCCAAATCATATGCATTTTAATTACATTATATTTGAATATATGCATCACATGGCATAAGCATGACAATAACACTTACATTATTACATTTGAATATGAATATGATGTTTGCATAGTGGCATGATAGATTGTCATATGTTATGTGTGTGTTATAGTATTTGAATTAGTGGTGTTTTGGAACTTATTAAAAGTATAAGGAGCATATTAGGATTAGTAGATGGATAAAGGTGATGAAGGAGTGAGGAAGAGGGACTAAAAGAGGAATATTGAGTTCCCAACTAATTGTAGTGAGACACCATAAATTTGACCTATTAGGGTAGGTATATAAATTAATTTTTTTCATATTTTAGGATCATATTGGCAAGTAAAAAACCTGAGGGTGTCCAAAAATAGAAATAAATAAAGGAAGAAAGGAGGAAGAAGAAGAAGAAGAAGTAGCAGAGGGAGAAAAGGGAGCTAGCTTAGAGGAAACCTAAGTTTTTCTAGTTTTGGCAAAGAGGTAAGCAATTTTACCTTCTTCCAACATGAAATTCCTCCCTCATAACATGTTAAACATGCATGATTAGGAATAATTATGGAGTAATTTGAGGTAGAGCTCACATATGGAGGTTGAAGCTTCAAAGAAATAAGAACTGATTGTGTTGATTTTGTTGTTAGAGCAGATTTGGTACCCATGATTTCATAACCATAAAAGAGGAATTAGGGAAAGTGTAAAATATAAAATTTGTATCTTTATGACCCATCTAAATACATGTAAAACAGTTTTGCTTAATTTGGTGTGCATGAGGAGATATGGCTCCTTCATTAGGGATGGTTCATAACTAATTGAAATCTCCTTAGTCTGACTATTTTCAAACATTTTAATGACTGTATGTGATGATTTAGACAAAGTGTAAAACATAAAATTTGTAGGGTTATATTACTTATAAATACTTGTAAAGCAGTTTTGCTTAATTTGTTGTATGGAAAGAGATATGACTCATTGATTGTAACTAAACCTAAACCTGATAAAACCCCAACAGTCTTTTAATTCTGTTTTCCAAGAATTTGACGGCCATAGAATGAGAATTTGGTAATGTACCAAATTTTTAAGTTGTATATTTATGTCTGGTATACATGCCTGTAAAATATTTTTGCCTAATTTGTCGTGGTTGATGAGATATTTCCCCTATATCATGACTGATTGTCAATATGCTGAAAACCTACTCACCCATAGATTGGTCATTTGTTTTGGTAACCTTATAAACTGAATTATAGAATGAGTAAAATATGAAAAATGTTCTTTTATGCGTTCTCTAACTTTTGGTAAATCAATTTTGCAACTGCATTTGTAATATTTGAGATATACTTAAGAATGTAAGACTTACTCAGATTGTGATGACATTGAAATAAGGCAAATTCATAAAGTTGACCATAAATTATATAGTGTATATTTTGGACTGAGTTTTAGATATGGTGTACCCATATATGTCTTGCTTATTTTTTATAAAAAAAGAATCGATCATTTGGATTTATGAGTTAAAAATAATCATAGAAACTGCCTATCAAGTTCATGATATTTTACTAGAGCATGTTTGCTTTACGAGATGAAAATCTTATTGTATCATTATAGATTGATTTAGTGTATTAAAATAAGCCCTCAAGGCATTGAAGATAATAGTAGGAATAAGTCGAGACCATCCACGGCTTAATAAAATTAAAGGAGGAGGTAAATAAATAGCTAATAGTACTATACGTGTGATTGGTTAAATGCCATGAACATATACTCAATGGAATGAAATGTTGTTTAATGTGATGATATTGATGCATGCATTGATGAAAATATTGTTATACTCTTGATTTATTTTTTTTCATTAGACATTGATAAATTATGACTCGGGAATCGGAGTATGTGGTGATATGAGCTGCCAAAGTTATGGGTGTTGTTATTAGTCATTATATTGCTGAGATTTTGTTAGATTTATAGTTGATTTGTTGAAAGACTAATAGTTGATGTTGTTGGTAAGCAACACTATTCATAGCTTGTGTGGCAATGATATATAATAGCCTGAGTGGCAAAAATATTTGATATCCTGTGTGGCAATGATATCTATAGCTTGTGTGGCAATAATATATAATAACTTGTGTGGCAGTAATATATAACAACCTGTGTGGTAGTAACATTCAATAGCCTGTGTGGTAGTGATATCTATAGACTATGTGGCAATAATATATAACAACCTGTGTGGCAATAACATTCGATAGTCAGTGTGGCAATGATATATATAAACTGTGTGGCAATAATTTATAATAGCTTATGTGGCAATAACATTCGATACCCTGTGTGGCAATGATATCTATAGCCTATGTGACTACAATATTTATAGCCTATGTGACAACCAAATATGAAAGCTTTTGTGGTAGTGACATCAATAGCCTATGTGGCAACAATATATGACAACCTATGTGACAATAACATTTGATAGCCTGTGTGGCATTTAAGAGTAAAAACTCTTTATTTTGCACATGGATATGATGATGAGTTATTTATATTTAAATGTTGTTATGCTATTTGAGATTAAAGTATAGTTATGCATTTACTTACTGAGTGTGCAAACTCAATCTTTTATATTAAATTTTCTTTCAGAAAGAGTATACTAAGATTGATCCAGTTTACATTTCGAAGTTGTTGTCTAGCTGTCTAATAAAGGTTGAGCCAGTATCCAATCAATTAGTATTTAAGTTAGTTTAGCCATGTATACTTTATTGTAAATAGTTATTATATTGTGAAACAAGACACATAGTGTAAAAAAAATAAAATTATTGTAATTGAAATAAGATCTTAATGGATAGAATGAAAGTATTTTAATGATGTTGTGTCACTTTAATATTCCAAGTCTTATGAATAAGTTAATGCATCTACTTTAGGAATGATTAGTAAATGGGACATTACATTTTAGTGGTATTAGAATGGGTAAATGATTCTCTAGACATGTGTAATATAAATGTGATATATATGATATTTACATTATGTTAATACTTACATGCATTGGCATAAAGGAGTATGGATGCACCTGATAGATTTCATGCAACCCCAGAGGTTAGAGATGAGTATGTTGAGTTTATTCATGCATGTAAGCATGTTGACCATGTTGTATAGAATTTTGAGATGTCACAGAATAATCTAGCTATAGGTGTAAACCTAAATATCATACGGTTTATTGAGATGATGTAAAGATTTACAGAAAGCATATGTAAGACTTGATATAGATAGAAATTATGATAGATTGAAGAAGTAAGGAGTAATTGACTTTGAGGGCACTACAGATCTTGCTAAGGCTGAGAAGTGGCTTAGAAGAATTTAAAAGAATCTTGAATACGCTTGAATGCATCTTAGAGCAAAGTTGAAGTATGCAATATCTTTGCTTTAAAAGAATGCCTTGGATTTATAGGAGACTATTCTAGGTAGCTTTACCCAATCGATGACATTAAATTGGATGTTTTTCTAAGAGAGTTTGCAAAAAGCAAACACCATTAGTATACTTAGATAAGAAGAAGATGAAGTTTTCCAATTGAAGCAGAATGATGTAACAATGGTGGATTATAAGGTACAATTTGTTGAACTCTTAAGATATGCCCAAAAGTATGTGGCTATAAAGGAATTAAAGTGCTCGAAGTTTGATAAGGGACTGAGATTAAATTTAAAATCGATTAGCAGTTAAACCAACCAATGATACTACACAATTAGCAATAACTATTTTAGTTAAGGAGGTGATCCAAGACAAGAATGCAATTGAGGTTAAAAGAAAGAGAAGTTATGTAGGATAAAAAAGAGAACTCAATAGGGCAATAAAAAGGGGTGGTTTTACATTGTCTAGTAGATCAAGATTTTAAAAAGGTATTAATAATCAAAGAGATAAAAGACAGAGTCAAACTAGTAAATTAGCATTAATAGTATTTGGTAAAGGTAGCTATGGTGGTTTTGAATGCTTAAAGGGTAGGAAAGGATCAATTGGCATAGTGGGGAGAGGAGTTCCCCTAATTTGTAATATTCATGAAAGAACTCATTTTGGAGAGTGTTAAGGGCCTAAAAAGGTAATTTACTATACTTATAGACAATCAAACCATATAAGTCAAGATTGCCCAATGACATGTGTGATTGAAGGAGTCCTAAGTAGTTATAGGGAGAATGTTCATGACATAAGTAGAGATAAAGGGTGAGGTAGTAGGACATAGTGGAACAAGTTCAATTCTTAGTAATGGACATGCAACCCATACTCAACCTCATACTATAGTTTATGCAATTACTCGTCAAAAGGCTCTAACAGCTTCTAAAGTTATTTTTAGTACAATTTCTATTTGTAATTTAGATGCTTATGTTTCGATGGACCAAGAATCCATGCATTCATTTATGCTTTTAGAATTTGCATCACAGGTGCATGGTGTAGTTGAATCTTTAGGATATGATTTATGTGTTTTGATGCCTATTAGATGTAGTGTAATTATAAATAAAGTGTGTAGAAATTATCCAGTGCTAGTGTGTGGTGTCATGTTACCTACAAATTTGACATTGATGAATTTTAAGGTATTTAATGTTATTCTAGGTATGGAATTTCTAGATTGTCATACTAAAGAGTTGATAATCAAATCTTGAGGATAATGAAAAAGTTATATTTGTTAGGAAGCACAAAATTGTTCCAATTTGTTTGACCTCAAGTATTCAAGAATTTCAATTAATTATAAAAGGTTGTGATGCATTTCTCACTAGTGTAGTGGACACTAGTGTTTCTAATCTAAGGTTAGCATGAGAGAGTTTCTAAAAGTATTTCTTGATGACTTGCCCAATTTGCCACCACATAGAGAAGTTCATTTTAATATTGAGACCTTACTAAGAGTGGCACCTATATCTATTACATCACACCAAATGACATTAATGGAGTGATAAGAATTAAAGAAATAGCTAAAAGAGTTATTGGAAAAAGGTTTCATTTGACCTTATACATCTCATAGGGGGACCACTAGTGTTATTTGTGAAGAAAAAAGATGGACCAATGCAGTTGTGAAATGATTATAAACAATTAAATCGAGTAATGGTAAAGAATAAATAACCCTTGCTAAAAATTGAAAATTTGCTTGATCAACTTTGAGGTGCAATGTTATTTTCAAAAATTGATTTGAGATTTGGTTATTAGGATTTAAGGTTTGTTGATCCAAATATTCCAAAAAGTGTCTTATGCACTAGATATGGTCACTCTAAGTTCCTTGTTATGCCCTTCGGGTCAACTAATGCACCAATAACATTTATGACATTAATGAATCATACCTTTCATTAATATTTTGATCAGTTTGTGATTGTGTTCATTGATGACATTCTCATATATTAATGAAATCATGAAGAGCACGAGTAACATTTGAGAATCATATTATAGATTTAAAGGAAAAGCAATTATATGCCAAATTGAGCAAATGTGACTTTTGGATGGAACAAGTGGGCTTTTTTAGGGCATCAACCTGATCCAACTAAGGTGAAAGCCATTTTAGAGTGGGATCCATAATAAAAAAAAATGTATTAAAGGTGTGTAGTTTTCTTGAGTTGGTCGATTATTATAAATGATTTATGGAAAGATTCTTTATTATTGTTAGGCCATTGACAAAAATTGTTAAGGAAGAATGTAACATTTAAATAGGATGAACAATGTTATAGAGTTTTGAGGAATTGAAGAATAGATTGACTATGGCACCAATTTTGACATTGCTTTTGATAAATGATGGATTTGTAGTATACACTGATGCTTTAAAATGGGGTTTATGTTGTGTTTTGATGTAGAAGGGAAAGGCAACAGTTTATGCTTCTTGATAGCTAAGGTCTCATGAGTATAATTATTGTACCCTTGACCTGGAGTTTGTAGCTATTGTCCATGCCTTGAAAATTTAGAGGCATTTCTTATATGAAGAGATATTTTAGATTCTAATAGACCGTAAAAGCTTGAAATATATTCTAACATAAAGATAATTAAACTTAAGGCAGAAAAGATAGATAGAATTGTTCAAGGACTATGATTGTACTATTAATTATCATCTGAGTAAGACTAATATTATTATTAATGCTTTAAGCCAAAAAGCCTTAGATGTTATCACCGGGTTAGTTGGTTATAATTTGACACCCTTGGTTAATCTTTATGGCTTAAATGTGAAATTTGAGATTAAGCTTTAATGGCTACACTTAAGCTGAAGTTTGTGATAGATGATCAAATTAAAAAAAAGAAAGCTCAATGAAATTATCTATATTTGCAAAAAATTATATTGAAGATACAAAATGGTAAAAAGACTAATTTTTTTATTTAAAGATGATGGGATGATAATGATGAGTAATTAAGTCTATGTACCAGATGTTGTTCGTGAGATAAGAGATTATCCAAGAGGCACATAACGCATCATATGTTATACACCCTAGAAGTACAAAATGTATAGAGACCTACAATCCCATTTTTGATGATCAATGAAGAAGAAAGATATAACTAAGTTTGTATGAAGATATTTAACTTGCCAATAGATCAAGGTAGAACATTAGGCACTAGTAGTTAAGTTACATAGTTTACCTATTCCAGTATGGAAATGGAGAAAATTTTAATAGATTTATTATATGTTTTCTCAAACAGAGAAAAGGCATGATACCATTTGAGTTATTATGAATAGGCTCACAAAATCTGCACATTTCTTACCTGCATGACAGACATAGTCACATAATAGATTAGCTAAGATATATTTTACTAAGAATGTAGGTTTACATGGTATTCTTGTTTCTATTGTATTAGATAGAGATCCTCAATTTACTTCTCATTTTTGGAATAACTTACAAATAGCCTTGAGTACTCATTTGAATTGTAACACAACTTTTACCCCATAAACTAATAGTCAATCATAGAGGGTTATTCATACAATAAAGGATATGATGTAAACTTGTGTGTTAGAATTCAAAGGAAACTGGGGGGATTATTTGCCATTAATAGAATATGCATATAATAATAGCTATCATTCCAGTATTGGTATGACACCATATGAAGCTTTAAATGACTGGAAATGTAGAAGTCCAATTTGTTAGGATGTTGAAGGGATGAGACAATTAGAGGCTCTCGAGAGGGTACAAGATACAGTGGCCAAAATCCAAGTAGTCAGAAAATGTTTTCAACCTGCTTAAGAAAGGAAAAAAGGATATGTTGATAAACATATACGAGAAATGGAATATTAGGTTGGAGATAAAGTATTTTTGAAGGTTTCACCATGGAAAGGCATTATTAGGTTTGGTAAATAGGGAAATTTCAGTCCAAGATACATTGGGCCATATGAGATCATAGAAGGAATTAGGCCTTTAACATATCAATTGGCATTACCAATAGAATTACTTTAGATACATGATGTGTTCCATGTTTTTATGCTTCGAAGGTATCGGTCTAATCCTAACCATGTATTATCAGAGCCAGAGATTGAATTATCTGATGATATGACTTATCATGAACAACCAGTTAAAATTCTTGATCAACAACTAAAATAGTTAAGGAATTGAGTGATACCCATGGTTAAAGTGAGATAGAGTCATCACTCACCTAAGGAAGCTACTTGGAGAAGTAGAGGAACACATGACATGACAATATCCCTAACCATTCTAAAGTTCTAGTAAGTAAAATTTTGAGGACAAAATTTCTATAAGAGGGGGAGAATTGTAACATCCTCAACCTAAATCATATACATTTTAGTTACGTTATATTTGAATATATGCATCATATAGCATAAGCATGACGATAGCACTTACATTATTACATTTGAATATGAATATGATGTTTGCATAATGCCATGATAGATTGTCATATATTGTTTATGTGTTATAGTATTTGAATTAGTGGTGTTTTGGAACTTATTAAAAGTACAAGGAGCATATGGGGATTAGTAGATGGATAGAGGTGATAAAGGAGTGGAGAAGATGGATTAAAAGAGGAATATTGATTTTCTAACCAATGGTAGTGAGACACCATTATTTTGTCCTATTAGGGTAGGTATACAAATTAGTTTTTCATCTTTTAGGATTAGATTGGTGAGCCAAAAATGTGAGGGAGTGTAGAAAATAAAATGAAAGAAAGGAAGAAAGGAGGAAGAAGAAGAAGAAGAAGAAGAAGTAGAAGAGGGAGAAAAAGGAGCTAGCTTGGAGGAAACCCTAAGTTTTGGCAAAGATGCAAGTAATTTTACCTTCTTCCGACATGAAATTCCTCTCTCATAACATGTTAAACATGTATGATTAGGAATAATTATGGAGTAATTTGGGGTAGAGCTCATGTATAGAGGTTGAAGCTCAAAAGAAATAAGAACTGATTGTGTTAGTTTTGTTGTTAGAGCAAATTTGGTATGCACGATTTCATAACCATAAAAGAGGAATTATGGAAAGTGTAAAATATAAAATTTGTAGCTTTATGCCCCATCTAAATGCATGTAGAACATTTTTGCTTAAGTTGGTGTACGTGAAGAGATATAGCTTCTTCATTACAGCTGGTTCATAACCAATTGAAATATCCTCAGTATGACTGTTTTCATAATTTTGATGACCTTATGTGTTGATTTATACAAAGTAACAAATATGAAATTTGTAGTGTTATATTCACTATAAATACCTGCAAAGCATTTTTTTTCTTAATTTGTTGTATGGAAAGAGATATGGCTCAGTAATTGTGACTGACCCTAAACCCGATGAAACCTTAGCAGTTTTTTAATTCTATTTTCCAAGAATTTGATGGCCATAGAATGGGAATTTGGGTGATGTTCCAAACTTTCAAGTTGTATATTTATGTATGGTATGCATGCCTGTAAAATATTTTGGCCTAATTTATGGTTCATGAGATTTTTCCCTTACATCATGACTGATTGTCAACATGTTGAAAACCAGCTCATCCTGAGATTGGTCATTTGTTTTGGTGACCTTATAGACTGAATTAGACAATGAGTAAATCATGAAAAATGTTCTTTTATGTGTTCTCTACATTTTGCTAATTTATTTTTGTAATTGGATTTGTAAGATTTGAGATATACCTAAGAATGTAAGATTTACTTAGACTGAAATGACATTGAATTAGGTCAAATTCTTAAAATTGACCATAAATTATGTAGTGTACAACTTGGATTGAATTTTGGATATAGTGTACCCATATATGTCTAACTTAATTAAAAAAAAAAAAAAGAATCAACCATTTGGATTTGTGAGCTAAAAATAATCATAGAAACAACCTATCAAATTCATGATATTTTCTTAGAGCATATTTGCATAACAAGATAAAAATCTTACTTTATCATCATGGATTGATTTGGTGTATTGAAATAGGTACTCAAGGTATTGAAGATAATAGTGAGAATAAGTCGGGACTATCCACGACTTAATAATCTTGAAGGAGGAGGTAAGTAAATAGCTATTGGTACCATACGTGTGAATGGTTAAATGCCATAAACATATACTCAATGGAATGGAATGTTGTTTAATGTGATGATATTAATGTATACATTGATGAAAAAATTGTTATACTCTTGATTTATTTATTTTCATAAGACATTAATAAATTTTGACTTAGGAATGGCAGTATGTGGTGATATGAGCTGCCAAAGGTGTAAGTGTTTTTATTAGTCATTATATTACTAAAATTTTGTTGGATTTATAGTTGATTTGTTGAAAGACTAATAGTTGATGTTGTTGGCAAGCAATACTATTCATAGCCTATGTGGTAATAATATAAAACAACCTATGAGGCAATAACATTTGATAGCCTATGTGGCAATAATATCTATAACATGTGTGATAATAATATATAACCGCCTGTGTGGCAATAACATTCGATAGCCTGTGTAGCAATGATATCTATAGCCTATGTTGCAATAATATATAACAGCCTGTATGGCAATAACTTATAATAGCCTGTATGGCAATAACATTCGTTAGCCTATATGGCAATAATCTATAATAGCCTGTGTGACAATACCATTTGATAGCTTGTGTGAAAATGATATCTATAACCTATGTTGCAACAATATTTATAACCAATGTTGCAACCAAATATGAAAACCTTTGTGGTAGTGACATCTATAGCCTATGTGGCAAAAATATATGGCAGTCTATGTGTCAATAACATTTCATAGCATGTGTGGCATTTAAGAGTAAAAACTTTTTATTTCATGCATGGGTATGATGATGAGTTATTTATATTTAAATGTTGTTATGTTATCTTTAGATTGAAGTATCATTATGCATTTACTTACTGAGTATGCAAGCTCACTCTTTTGCATTAAATTTTCTTTCAGGAAGAGTAGACTAAGATTGCAGCCAATTTATATTTCAAAGTTACTATCTAGCAATCTAATAGAGGTTAGGCTAGTATGCAGTCAATTAGTATTTAAGTTTGTTTAGCCATGCATACTTTGTTGTAAATAGTTACTATGTTATGAAACAAGATACATAGTATAAACAAATAAAAATAATGAAATTAAAATAAGATCTTTTAATGATAATGAATAGAATAAGAGGATTTTGATGATGTTGTGTCACTTTAGTATTCCATGTTTTATGAATAAGTTAATGCACCTGCTTTACGAATGATTAGTAAATGGGACGTCGCATATTCTTCCTTTCTACTGCACCATTTTGTTATGGAGTTCTAAGAGTTGAGAAGTTATGTGAGATACCATACTCATCACAAAAGCTATGAAACTTAGCATTCTTAAACCCATCTCTATGGCCACTTCTAATGGAAGAGATTTTCAAATGCTTTTGGTTTGAATTCTTTTACCAAAAGTTTTAAAAGCATTAAAATAAGAATCCTTATAAGGGAGGATTAATACCCAAGTATATCTATAGTAATTATCTACTATGACATATGCATAATGCATGCTTCCTAAGCTAGCTAACCTACTATGGCAAAAAAGATCCATTTGAAGCAATTACAATGCTCTAGAAGAACTAACCTTGTTCTTGGATTTGATTAAGGATTTAATTTATTTACCTCTTTAACACGCTTCACACACTCCTTCCTTTACAAACTTAATTTTAGGAAGACCTTCAACTAAGTGTCTTCTCTTTCATTTATTAAGGAGTTCCATATAAGCATGTCCTAGCCTTCTATGCTAGGTTTTACCTTCATCAATTATTAAAACTAAATACTTTGTATTATGGTTAGCAAGGGAGTTTAAATCAATCACATAAATATTATGAACTCTTCTACCAATGAATGGAATTTTGTTGTCACTCATTCTTGATACATATAATGCTTATGGCTCAAACATAACTTTAAGGCCTTTGTCACAGAGCTAATTTACACTTAGCAAGTTATGTTTTAGTCCTTGAATAAGCAAAACTTTATCAAGGATAGAAGAGTCATCATCCTTACCAACTTTACCTATGCTAACAATTTTAGCTTTGCCATTGTCTCTAAAAGACACATTTCTAAGACCTTCAATCTTTCCTAATTGTATGAAGAACTTCTTTTCTTCTATCATGTGTTTTGAACATCTACTATCAAGAAGCCACTTTTGCTCTCCAACTTAAGTTTTCAAGCACATTCATAAATAAAGAAGGTTATATCTTAGGTACCTAAACTTTTTTAGGTTCTAAGGGTTAGATCTTGCCAACTACTAATCATACCTTATAGATTGGCAATGACCATATATACCACATTAGAAACAATCACCACCAAAATGATTTGATATCCTACTTCTAGGTGTCCATGCATATAGTGTCTCTTAGACTTATAACTCTTTTGAGCAAGGTGCCTAGGAGTATTTCTTAAGTGAGGAACTTTTGTATGTTGTGTGTGTTTATATCCATATATTATGCTAATTTTTATGTCTTTGCATACGTAATCGCTTAGCCTCGTAAGATTGATACATGTAAGCATAGTTTGCTCTAAGGGGAGCATTTTTCAATTATGTGTAATTGTGTTGAGACTTTCCTCTTGAGCCATTATTTGTGACATTTCCCTTCTTAGAAACTTTTTGTTTCATAATAGGGTTAGAAACTTTTTGTTTCATAATAGGGTTAGAAACATTTTCTTTGGCCTTAACAAAGACTGTTTCTGTAACGTCCCCATCCATATTCATTGGCATTATCACATGAACATATTCATTGCATAAATGATATAAAATCCCACATGAACATATGCATTGGATAAATAATCATTTAGATACGTGAATTGGATAAGCACGATGATGACACATGCACCATTGCATTTGGGACACTTGAACATATATGTAATGTTTGTATAGTTGCATGGCAAATTGTCTTATGTTATGTGCATATTATAGCATCATAAATAATGGTGTTATAGAGCTTATTTTAAACTATGAGCAACATTTAAGAATTAGGAGATGGATGGAGATGCTTAAGGAGAGAAGAAGAGGGACTAAAAGAGGAAAGTGAACTTCCAACCAATTAGAATGCAACACCATGATTTTATTTTGTTACAATAAGTTTACAAGTTGGATTTTGACCCTTTAGGATCAAAATACAGAGCTTAGACATGAGTTACAATAGAAGAAAGAGAGAGCTAAGGAAGAAAGAAAAGAAAGAAGTAGAAGAAGAAGAAGAAGAAGAAGAAGAAGAAGAAGAAGAGGGAGAAGAGTGAGCAGCCTAAGAAGGAAGCTTAAGATTTTCTAGTTCTGCAAAAATAGGTAAGCTAATTTATCTTCTTCTTACATGAAATTAACCCCTCATGACATATTAATCATGCATGGTTAGTGAGAATTATGGAGTATTTAAGGTAGAACTCTTGGATGGAAGTTCAAATTCAAGAGAACAAGAGCTGATTGTGTTGATTTTTGTTGTTAGAGCAAAATTTTGTACCCATGATTTCATAACCTAGAAGAGGAATTATGGAAAGTCCAAAATCTGAAAGTTGTAGATTTATGCCTCATCTAAATACTTTGAAACAGTTTTGCTTGATTTGGTATGTGTGAGGAGTTATGACTCCTTAATTAGGGTTGGTTCACAACTAACCAAAATCAACTCAGTATTTCTATTTTCTTATATTTTGATGAAATTAGGTTCTGATTTTGGCAAAGTTTAAAACATGAAATTTGTAGGGTTATATCCCTTCTAAACACCTGTAAAGCAGTTTGGATTGATTTTTTGTGTGGAAAGAGATATGGCTCATTGATTATGACTAACCTTGTACCTAGAAGAAACCTAACCTGTCTTTTAATTCTATTTTCTAAGAATTTGATAACCATAGATTAGGAATTTAGTGATGTGTTAAACTTGAAAGTTGTATATTTATATATTATCTACATGACTATAAAATATTGTTGCCAAATTTTGTATGGTTGTTGCGATATTACTCCTTCATTATGACTGATTATCACCATATTGAAAATCTGCTCACCCTGAGATTGGTCATTTGTTTTGGTGACTTTATAGATTGAATTAGACAATGATTAAAACATGAAAAATTTTCCTTTATGTGTTTTGTAACTTCTTATAGATCATGTTTTCAATTTGATTTGTACAATTTGAGATATACCCAATAATGTTAGATGTACTCAGACTGAGATGACATTGAAACAGAGTAAAATTAAAAAATTCACCCCATTTTTTGTGTGTCTTATATTAACCTGAAATTTGAAATGTTATATCATTATGTGTCTAGTTTATTTGAAAAAAAGAATCAAGTTATTTGGATAAGTATATCTAGAATTATTTTTGTGAGAGTGTAGCAAGCTCAGGCTGCCATATAAGTAAAAACATGCATAAACACTAGGTCCACTTGCATGGATCATGTCATAGTTGCATACCAAGCATTCATAATCAATTTGGCATACTTATAACCATTTGTATATCAAATTTTAGGATAAAAACACTTTAAGGAAGCCCTAGAGAGAGAATCAAACCTACCGTAAAGGTTGGTTACATTAAAAGGTGAGTAAAAATGATAATTAGACTCTAATGTGTATATGTGTGATAATTTTATAATGTGATTATATCCTATTACATGTATATGTGATTGAATTGTTACCTTTTACATATGAATGCAAGTCAAACAAGAATTATATGGTCTTAATGATTACTTGGTATACCATTGTTATGAACACTTGCATATAGAACTCAAAGGATGTTGTGACTGGCTTGTCAAACACTTGCAAATCATGTGGAAGATGGACTAATATGTCCCATTGGCACATTTTATAGATCAAATGGTTCACTTGTTATATGTTGGCCAGCAAAATCAAATGTCACTTGAATCACATGAATTTTCGAGAGTAGTGTTTGCCTTTTAAGGTCACGACACAAAAATAAATCTACTGCACTTGCACTTGCATAGTCAATTGTTGTACTTGTAATGTATCCTGATGATATTCTTATACTAGTTGTGCTATAAGAATTTTACTATTGTTTTTATTCATTGAGTCACGACTCACCAAATCATAAATTTTTTTCAGATACTGAAGCATAAGATTGGACATTTTGGTATTTAAGGTTTTGCATCGAGACACATAGACCACAGGTCATCGGCTGAATTCCAACTCTATCTCTTCTTGTATCATGTACATACATCTTGATAGAAACCAATTTATAGTCACTAGTCTTGAACATTAGTTAACATATATGTACATTAAATACATGTTAGATTGTGTGTGTATGATGGCTAAACCATTATGTGTATATATTTTTGGACATGACTGCTATGAGTTTTGTAAATGAAAATGGTCATTAGGGTTTGAGAGGTAGAGGCAGTAGTTAAGGTAGTGGCATTATAGCCTAATGCATGTTTGATGGATGGACTCCTTTGAGCCTCAAGGATGGAGTCTAACTTCTCCTTTCCTTTAGTGAACTAGTTGAGACATTCATTTAGCTTAAGGTTCTTAGTTGTGAGAGATTCTACCATGTTAGCTAGAGTTTCTTGACCCTTAGCATATTCTCTTAAAGATTTATTCTCTTTTTGAAGAAAGGAGATACTGGACTTGAGAGTCTAAATACTCATAGTGAGTTTGGTAATTATAGAATACAACTTATCTCTATAGTAGAAGTCAAAGGGATTTAGCTCTTTATCACCATCATTGTCACTATCACTGTTGGATGTGTGTTCACTTGAGGATTCATTTAATTGCTCCTTAATTGTCATAAGATAAAGGTTGGGTTCCTCCTTTCTTTATTCTTCTTCGTCAAGTTCGGAATCATAGTGTCATCCCAAGTAGCTTTATATACTTCCTTTCCTTTTTTAGAGGTGTGTTTTCTAGAAGGAACTTGTTTTTCTTGATCTTAGGGCAATTTGATTTTATATGCCCTTTCTAATTGCATCTATAGTAGGTGAGTTGACTCTTAGTGCCTTTCTTCTTATAGCTCCTTATCTTTCTACCCTTTTTATTTGAGAGGAATTTCTTTACTTAATTGGTGATGAAGGCAAGATGCTCATCTTTACTACTATCTTCATCATCACTATAAGAGGAAGAAGTTAGTAAAAAAGAGGTGGATGGAGATTTAGAATGTACATCCAGTTTGTTGGCTTCCTCTATAGTTATCTTCATAGCTTTTCACTTATCTTTAGAAAGTATTCTCAAAATTTTTTCTATCATGTCCTCATTTGTATATGACTGCCCCAAGGTCTTGAGAGTCCCTACAATGTCTATGAATTTGTTGTACATATCTATAATAGTTTCACATGGTTGGCATACAAATATTTCATACATGTATGTGTGCATTTATGTCATTTTCTTATTGACTTCTCTGGGTCCTTCATACTAAGAGTTGTGGATTGCATAGAAAAAAAACATGAATTGCTCTTCTATTCTTTAAGTCTGCCTTCTTTTCTTCAGCAGTCCACTCACTTTTTGGCTTTGGTATAAGAACATCTCTCACTTGCTTGTTGTAACTTTTCTACCTTCCTTAACAATGTCCCATAAGTCAATGGTTTCACTATTAAGGAAGATCTCTATATGATCCTTCCATTAACCATAGTCATCTCTTTTTAAGAATGGAGGACTATGGATGGATTGTGATTCTTCAAGACTTGCCACGATCTTTACTCTGAGCACTTAAGCTCTGATCAAGAGACCTTCTCAGATACCAATTGTTGTCCCTTGGTACCCTAAAAGGGGGGTTGAATAGGTCAATGGCAAGTAATACAAATTAAAACTAAATGCAAAAATATTATAGAGGTTATAGTATTTCCAATAGAGCCTTTACTATCTTAATAGCTTAAGGTGTTATCAGCAACCTTTACAAAGTAAGTTTTTGGGAACTACCGAGCTTTTACAAGTGATAAATTCTTAGGCTTTATCAACCTTTTACAATTAGTTCACAAATACTACTTAACCTTAATCCAAAGTAATTTCCATGTACTGCTTTAACCCTTTTACAAGATATAATTTTCAAGTTTTTCCAGCCTAAGGTTTCCTCAAACTAAATACATCAATTTAAGAAGGAGAAAAACTTTTTCACTCAAGCAATAAAGACACTTTAAATATTCTCACAAGGTATGCTAGATGGGGTTGAGAATGTGAAGAGAATTTCTAAAAAGGTTATTCTTCAAACTTTGTTTTAAAGATAACTCTTGCAAGCTTTGAATAATGAACTTCTCTTGATTAATATATCACTCTTTTTTCACCTTTTTAATTGAGAATAGTTGTCATAATAAAATACTCAATGAATAGTTCTCTATTTATTTCTAATAAGAGCGTATCCTTTTATACCATGAATAAAGAACTAGCCATTAGAAAAAGAAATGCCACTTCACATTACCGTTGTAGGCTATTAACACCCATTGAGTAATCCCCATGCCTACTGCTAAGGCATCAACCATCACTGATTTCATCCGCATGGGTGGTTGTCAAATGAAATACACCTTCAATGATCATTGGCTTTAACAAAATACAAGTTGGGGCTAGTTGTTAGAGAGAAGTTGACTAAAGGCTCCTTCTTTTACTTTCACATTAGTTTTATTCACTTAGTCTTCAAAGACCATTAAATAAAAATAATGGTTATTATTTTTAAACCTTATTGGCTGTTAAAGGACGATCAATGCCTGTTATTGATTCTTAGAAACTATGACCTTGGTGCTTTGTTTTACAATATCTATAGAAACACTTAAACAACTGTTGAAGTGCTCACAATGCTCGTTGGCAGTACCTTTAATGCCTGTTGAGATATAAATGTCCCTCATTGAGGAGTCCAGAGCTCATAGCTCTATAGCATTTTTCCAATGATTGTTGGTGAACTTCTAATGCTTGTTAAATGTGTTGAACGCTTGTTGAGATATTGAGTGTACCTTATTGGGGGGTCCAAAGCTTTTCACATAATTTGGAGGGCTTTTTTTCAATACTTGTTATCAAGGACCAATGCCCATTTTGAGTTCTAGAGTGTTTTGCTCAATCTAAGGCACTTTGTCTAACACATATTACAAAATTGCAATACTTATTGTAAGTGCAATAACAATGTTTGTTGCGAGGTCCAATATGTATAACTATGTTTGAGCAGTTATGGCACATTGATTGGGACTGACTCTGTACCGGAGTGAAACCCACCTTTCTTTTGAATCTGTTTTCCAAGTATTTGATGGCCATAGATTCAGAATTTGATGATTGTCCAAACTTGAAAGTTGTACATTTATGTATGATGTA
>CATIWR010198435.1:0-10803 GCA_949677035.1 Omphalea diandra
GGAACTAAAAAGGCATTGTGACCGACTTGTCAAACACTTGCAAATCACAGGAAGATGGACCAATAGGTCCCAAATCATATGTCAAAAGAATTACAGGAAGATGGACCAATAGGTCCCAAATCATTTGTCAAATGAATTACAGGAAGATGGACCAATAGGTCCCAAATCATATGTTACATGAATCACATGAATATCCCGAGAGCAATGTTTGCCTTGCTCGGTCACGACAAAAATAAAGCTATTGCATTTGCATTTGCATAGTCAATTGTTATACTTGCAATGTATCTTGATGATATTTTATTATGGATTATGCCATGAGGATTTGATTATTGTTTTTATTCACTGAGTCGCGACTCACCAAATTACAGTTATTTTTCAAATATTGAAGTATAGAGTTTGGACATTTTGGTCCATAAAGTCTTGCATACAGACACATGGAACACAAGTCATCGGCTGAATCCCAACTCTCTCTCTCCTTATGTCATATACATATATGTACATCAAACACATGTTAGATTGTGTGTGTATGAGGCATAAAACCTGTATGCATATGTATTTTAAACATGAATGATATGAGTTATGTAAATGAAAAACGCCGTTACAAAGAATGCTTAAAAATTTCTAGACAAAGATCAAGGTGAAATTTCCTAAGTATGACATTTAATCAATCAAAGTGAAATTTCTAAGAATGACTACAAAGCTCCCCCTCAACTTATGATATTTACTTGCTAGTTATTTTCTCTCCCTCTTAGATTCTTTCTTGATTCTATCTCTCCCCCTTTGGCAAGATCAAAACAAGGGTTCATAAGGGAGAAGAATAAATGCACAACAAATAGCTAAATGTTTATAAGGAGCAAAATTAATAAGAATTGCAATCATAAAAGTAAATTCCATTAATCACATAAGACAAAGAATTTAAAAGAAACATTTTTGTTCATTTATAAGCAAATTGCGGTATCACAATTTTTCATTCAAAAAAAAAGATAAAGATCCTATTCTAGAATATTGGAGAGTCATCATCATCTCCAGATGTTTCTTCTTATTCTTCATTGTCTCCATCTTCTACTTCATCTCCATTCTCAACTTCTTCATTGCCTTCTTCTTCTTGGGTATCTTTAAATTTAGTAAAATCTAAAAGATGGCAAGGAGGAACACCTAATTTTTCTTACAAATCCACCATGTCACTATGAAGATGTGAGAGATAAAGGAATTACCTCTTCATCATTCTCATCATCTTGTCCAATTTAAGGTTGATGGTGGCAAGAGATAGTTTGGATTTAGGTTTTGGTTGAGGAGGGGGGACTGGTAGGGCTCCTTTTTCAATAAAGAGCCTCTTCCTTTTAGAGGCTTAGGAAGTTTCCATTTTCTTAGCCCCAAAAGCACCTAGGGTATAAGCATATGTGTCCAGGTGTATAACTTTGGCATTAATCAAATAGGTGAGGTTAAGAAAATTTTGAGAAGGGAGGAGTTTCTTAGTGAGGAATTTTTCATTTTCCTCATCAAGTGCCCCTACAAAGCGATAGCTGGTTGTTATATGTAAAGGAAGAAAAAATTGGATTTTCGATTTGGTACTCATGTGAATCAATTGATCCACAAGATACCGATCAGTTTGGATAGGTTTGTTTTTGACAAGGTAGAATAGAAAGGCCAAGTCCTTTTGAGGCACTTTCTCGTTACCATCACCTCTAGCATTTACGGAAAAGGTGATGATACGATGGAGTATCCAAAAAGGTAGGATTTTGACGTATTTGGCTAGGGAGGTTTTCGGGTCTTGTTTGGTTTCTATGAAAATTTTTTACCAAAATTCAAAATATATTATGTTAAGAGCGGAGATAATGAAAGGAATATTTTCTCTGACTTGAAGGTTAAAAAGGGAGGAACATTGTTCAAAGGTAATAAAGTATGGATCATCAAAAACTTGGAAAACTAACCTGTATTGCCCTGCTCGTGATTCTGCTTTGCAACTCAATTGAACTGTACACATGAATTCCCTAACGACCTGTTCATGACCGGGTTCATCCCAAAAGATGAACTCATTCTAGCCTAAATTCGATAGGAATGCACAAATTTTTACGTTGATTCCAAGTGTCTCTAACAGAAATGTAGAAGGGATTTTGTTAAGGAGGATTATTTTTGAAGAGTTGACTTTTAAGCGCTCTTTCACCTCCTTTGTGATGCCCTTCATCAGATGAAGTGCTAGGGGTGCAGATGGTTGAGCCACAGCCTTGCCCTTTTTTGCTCTTGAAATTTTCTTGGGAGCCATGTGAAAAGGTAGAGATAGTTTGAGAAATTTAGGGAGTTTGAAAAAGAGAATTGATTTGGAGTAGGATGAAGTGATAAGAATCATTGTTTATGGAGTTTATATAGCCATTAAAGGGGTGTAAAAATGGCTAGAATTGGATTTATGAATAGTTAGAAACAGTTGGCAGTTACTTAAATTTACGTCTGCGAATTAAGGAATCATAATTGTGATTTCCAAAAAATATGAGTAACGGACAAAAATTCCTCGGGAATGCGCGCTTCTAAAGGTAAGAAATTTAAAATCTTGACCAAATTCGTAGTGGAGAGTAAAAGTCGTGACCTCGAATTGACTATTGCCTTCCAGGTGATATGGACCATTAATTCGCAATCGTGAATAATGAATGGCGATCGTGAATTACAAGGCATCAAGGATAAGAAGGAGAATTAAGTTTTTGAAAATTTTAAAATTGTGATCCACTTATTGATGATAAATTAATTGCAATATATCACATAAAAGCATAAGACATTTTGAAAAACAATCAACACCTATACAATCAATACATAAGATCAAAATTTTCACTTTAGGGAGCTTCCATCAAGCATTCCCAATTCTCTTTTAATAAAGTTCAATCTTTCTTCATTGAGAGGTTTAGTGAAAATATCTGCAAGTTGATGATTTGTGTCAATAAATTCTAACACAACATCACCCTTTTGCATATGATCTCTAAGAAAATGGTGTCTAATGTCTATGTGTTTACTCCTAGAGTATTAGATGAGATTCTTAGAAAGATTAATAGCACTAGTGTTATCACATTCAATGGGAATGTGATCAATCACTTTGCCAAAATCATTTAATTACTGTTTCATCCAAAGGACTTGGGTGCAATAATAACCCGCAGCTGCATACTCGGCTTTCGTGGTGTATAAGGCAACCAAAACTTGCTTTTTGCTAAACCAAGATGCTAGACATTCTCTTATGAATTGGTAAGTTCCAAAAGTGCTATTTTTTTTAATCTAAAAGGCTACCTGCATAATCCGCATCTGAATAACCTATGAGACTAAAAGATGAGTCCCTAGGATACCATAAACCTAAGTTTAATATGCCATGCAAATATTTGAAATTTCTTTTAACAGTATTTAAATGTGATTCTTTAAGAGAGGATTGGAACCTAGCACACATGCATACACTAAACATAATATTAGGCCTAGAAGCAATTAGATAAAGTAGAGATCTGATCATACCTTGATATCTCTTTTCATCTATTGCCTTATCCA
Source organism: Omphalea diandra (assembly GCA_949677035.1). NCBI lineage: Eukaryota > Viridiplantae > Streptophyta > Magnoliopsida > Malpighiales > Euphorbiaceae > Omphalea > Omphalea diandra. The sequence continues at coordinate 3,517 of CATIWR010198435.1, forward strand.
ATTCATCTTTGTCCAACTTGATGGTACCACTCATGGGGGTTTTTTGCTACTTTGCAACTATTCATGCCAAACTTCTTGAGAATCTGCTTTGTGTCTTTGGCTTGTTTGATAAAGATCCCTTCTTTGTTTTACTTGATTTGTAGACCAAGAAAGAACTTGAGCTCTCGCATCATGCTCATTTCAAATTCCCTAGTCATGCACTTAGCAAAATTCTCATAAAAAGATTCAGTAGTAGCACCAAAAATGATATCATCAACATAGATTTATACAATAAGTGTATCATGTTTGTGCCTTTTAACAAACAATGTAATGTCCACCTTTCCTTTATCAAAATCATTTTTCAAAAGAAATGAACTCAGCCTTTCATACTAAGCTCTTGGAGTTTATTTCAATCCATACAAGGCTCTATTCAATATAAAAACATGATTAGGAAAATTATGAGACTCAAAACAAAGAGGTTGTTTAACATAAACTTCCTCCTCAATTACTACATTTAAAAATGCATTTTTTACATCCATTTGAAAGAGTTTAAAATTCCTATGGCATGCAAAGGATAAAAGAATCCTAATGGCTTCTAATCTTACAATAGGGGCAAATGTTTCATCATAATCTATGTCTTCCTCTTGGTTGTAACCCTTAGCAATCAATCTAGCTTTATTCCTAGTGATGAAACCTTGCTCATCTAACTCGTTCTCAAACACCCATTTGTAACCTACAATTGGGTGTTCTTTAGGCTTATGGACAAGTTCCCATACTTTGTTTCTTTTAAATTGGTTGAGTCCTCTTGCATAGCAATCACCCAACTTTCATGATCAAGAGCCTCATCAATGGATTTTGGCTCAAGTTGAGAAACAAAAGCAAGATTATTATCTAAAAGATTAAGTTGAGATCTAGTACTTACACCCTTAGATGTATCACCAATAATCAAATCTTTGGGGTGATCCTTAGAGAATCTCTAATTCTTGGGTAGATATTGACTTGGCTTAACTTATTGTTGATGTTGTTGTTCCTCATCTACTATTGATGATTCACCTTCTTCCTTATCTTTATCCTCTTTTCTTGTAGTGTCTTCCAACTCTAATTTTTCAATGTCACCTATAAGATCATCAATAAAAATACCTTTTCCAATATCAAGTTTACTAGATTCATCAAAAACAACATTCATAGACTCTTCAACTACCTTAGAAATCTTATTAAAGACTTTATAAGCCTTGCTAGTGGTGGAATAACCTAAAAATATACCTTCATTTTGGAATCAAATTTCCTAATATTGTCCTTGGTATTCAATATAGCACTTACATCCAAATACTCTTAGGTATGAAATGTTGGGTTTTCTACCATTCCATGACTCATAAGAAGTTTTATTGAGAATGGGTCTTTTAAAAACTCTATTTGCAATACAACACGAAGTATTAATGGCTTCAGCCCAAAAGTAATTCGATAAAGATTACTCATTGAGCATGGTCCTAGCCATTTCTACTAGTGTTCTGTTTTTCCTCTCTACAATACCATTTTTTTGTGGTGTTTCTAGGAGTTGAAAAGTGAAAAACTCTATTCTCCAAATAATAAGTTTCAAAAGACTCATTTTGAAATTCCTTTCCATGGTCACTTCTTATAGAAGAAATGAAGTAACCCTTTTCATTTTTGAATTCTTTTTGCAAAGCTTTTGCAGATATCAAAAGTGCCATTCTTATGAGCTAGAAATGATACCCAAGTAAACCTAGAGTAATCATTAACTAGGACTAGTGCATAATGTTTTCCACCTAAGCTAGCACTCCTAGTAGGTCCTATCAAGTCCATGTGGATTAGTTGAAGAGGTTTAGATGAACTTACAACATTTTTAGCTTTGTAGGAAGCTTGATGTTGCTTATCCATTTGGCAAGGACCACATGTCTTGTCTTTAGTGAAGTTTAGCTTAGGAAGGCCTTCCACTAGCTTTCCTTTAGATAAGCTTTGTAATAGATCCATGCTTACATGTCTAAGCCTTTTATGCCATAACCAAGTCTCATTACTAAAAAACATAAGACACTTGAAAGATTGGTTAGCCAAATTGTCGAAGTCAATTGTATAGGTATTGTCTTTCCTTTCACTTTTGAAAACAACCTCATCATTAACTAGTGTGGTGACTCAACATTCTCTAGGATCAAAGGTGACTTTATTACCTTTGTCACACAATTAACTTACACTCAACAAATTATGTTATAAGCCATTAACCAATAAAACATTATCAATCAAAGAACAATCATTCTTACCAATGGTTCTAATGCCAATTACCTTACCCTTGACATTATTACCAAATGTGACATTTCCACCTTCTTTTTCTTTCAATGCTACGAGTAGTTTCCTATTTCTCATCATAAGCTTAGAGCATCCACTATCCACATGCAAATTGTTTGATTTATTAGTGGCTGCCACAAATCTCTATACAATATAAATAAATCATCTCTTCTTTGGTACACAAACATACTTGGGTCTTAAGGGGTTAGGCAATGAAGGGTCCTCCAATTTAAGGTGAGCCTTCCTAATATGGCACTAAATATTAATATGTCCATACCTCATGTAATAATGACATTGGAGTTTAGACTTGTGAGTCTTTGTCCTATGCACAAACTTAATGTGGGTAGGGGACCTTCTTCTACTTTGGTTATGGAAATGTATGCAAGTGCATAAGTGATGAGAAGTAGAAGATAATTGTTTGTGTTTATGTACATGAGCATGTTTCTTATTATACATATAAACATGATTTGCTCTTTGAGCCTTGGCTCTTGAGCCTTGAGTGGCCTTTCCTTTGCCCTTGGGCATAGGTGGCTTAGTGCTAGGAGCACCTCTCTTGCGAATAACCTCAATACTTGAAGGTTCGGGTGTTTTTGCTTTAACAAATGTAGTAGGTAATGGTGTGGATGAGGAGGCTCCATTGAAGCCTAAACCATGTCTAATTAAGGGTGGCCTTTGTGATATTATTAGTGTATCCAAAGCTTCCTTACCCTTATGAAATTTAAAGATAGAGCATCTATGCTCAATGACTTTTCCTTTTAGGGAGTCATTCTTTTTTCTTAAGGCTAATAATGAAGATGACTTAGAAAGATTTTCTATAGATTTTTTGAGTTCTTCATTTGAAGCCCTTAATTCACTTACAAGATCATTAAGAGATTTGTAATCATCTTCTAATTTAGAGCATTTTCTCTTGTAAGCTTTTATTTGTGACTTATATTTATCACATCTCATTGTGAGAGCTTCTAAAAGCTCTTCATCTACATCATCTAGATCATTATAATCAGAATAAGCATGAGATAAAGTGCTTACCTCATTAGGAGAATCCTCTTGAGCCATGAAGCATATGTTGGCAATCTCCTCATCTTCCTCATCCTCACTTGAACTGTCATCCCAAGTGGCTTTAAAGCTCTTCCTCTTCTCTTTGTCCTTTTTCTTCTTCTTCTTTAACTTGGGACAATCATATTTGATGTGGCCTTGCTTGCCACACTCATAACAAGTGACTTCATTTAATCTCTCTTTAGGATTAGGAGTTGTCTTTTTGAAGTTCCTTCTTTCTTTTATTCTTCTAATGAGCTCCTTAGTCCTTCAAGAGAGCATTACTAGCTCCTCTTCCTCCTTATCACTTTCTTCTTCACTTGAACTAATCTCCATATCCTTCTCTTTAGAAGTGGACTTGAGTGCCAAGGTTTTCTTTTCATGTTTTTCAGATTTTTCTCCTTGGCCTCTCATTTTCTTCATCTCCTCATCTTTCTTTAAGGCTAACTCATGAATTAAGAGTTTGCCTATCAAGGCATCAGTTGGCACCTTCCCTATTTTCGAATTGGATTTTTGGATACTACACACTCTAGCACTAAACTTTTCAAGAGGTAAAGACTTTAAAATTTTGGAGTTTACCTCATTATTTGTGAGAATCCTATCAAATTTCTTTATGTTGGTGACTATTGCTAGGAGTCTATTGGTCATGTTGGTGATGCTTTCATCCTCCTTCATCATGAACAACATTTATTTCATCATATACATCTCTAGCCTTCTGGATTTCACTAAAGTGGTGCCTTCGTGATAGTTCTCCAAAGTTTTCCATATCTCATGTGCTATTTGGCAATGTTGTACTCTTCTAATCTCTTTTCTTGAGAAAGAGCTTAGAAGAATTGTTATGGCTCTCATGTTCTTGCCATTTGATCTTCTATGTGCTTCAAGCCACTCTTCTCTAGCAATGAGTTCTTCACTCCCATTCACCACTTTGGTGGGTGGCATCCATTCTTTAACAACAACATCCCAAATATCCACCACATCTGTATCAAGATAGATCTGCATCATATACTTCCAATGAGTATAGTTAGCTCCATCAAAGTAAAGCTTAAGGTGTGAGTGGATTCCCTCTTATGACATGATCTTTGCTCATCCAATTAAGGTTTGTTTGTAATACTTGGCTTTGATACCACTTATTGGCTTAGGGCACCAAGAAAGGGGGCTGAATTGGTGTTCAATTAAAAAATAAAATGAGTGATAAGGTGGTTAAGAAGTTGAGTAGAAGAAGAGAGAAATTGACACAAGTATTTATAGTGGTTAAAGTGTTAACAAACCCTACATCCACTCTCTAATTCTCTACAATTAGGCATTTCACTTAACTCAAATGGTGTCTCCAAGCTCATACAAAACTTTTACAACTTGTGTTTCCTAGGCTCACACAAAAACCTCTTACAAGTGTTTTTTAGGCTTACACTAAAACTTTTCACAAGTGTTTTCAAGGCTTACACTAAAACCTCTCACAAGTATTTTCAAGGCTCACACTAAAACCTCTCACAATGTGTTTATTGCTCACACCAAACAATCACTCAAACATAAATGAGAATTGAAAGAATGAGTAGCAAATTTGCAAGGGTTTGTTACAAATTAATGAATTCTCTTGCATTTACATCTATTTGGTGGAGTATTTATAGCCCATACCCACCAAAGAGACGTTAGGCTAAAACTATTAACAAATCTCAAAGATATGTTAGGCAGATTCAACATTAAATGCTTGTCAGGCTAAAGTAGCAGTCACAAATTTCTAATTTCCATCGAGGAACTCCGTTTGTGTCTAATGACTAGTCCACATGTCATTTTTTTTCTTTGGTCATCCAAGAAAATATAATCATTGTGTTCTAACTATTCTCAAAAGTCACAGTCGCAAAATATCAATGCCTTGGACACGATTGAGACCACAAATTCCTTTATTTTGAAGAGAAACTTTAAATGCTTGAGTTGTGTTCGCGAACAAACTTTTGCCTTCACAATTTTTTTATCTTCAATGGACACCTGGGACACTTGGCAAGCTGTGGTTGTGGTTTTGGTTCCCTCCTTTGTCACTACGAAATGCACGGTCGCGATTAAGGCGTGACACACATTGCGAATTCTTCTATGACTAAGGCTTTACCAACTTTGGGTGTGTTGCAGTAATGAAGTTGTCCCCGAATTCATCTGGCCTAACTTCATCCTTCCTTGTGACTGATTCGCAGTCGTGATTTATAATACACTCATATTGAATTAAAGTGAACTTTACAAGGTTGGAGATGTGGACTCCATCCAACTTCCAATGACAAAATCTAACTTATAATGTTCAAAACAACACTTAATGAAAGCATTAGAATTGCTCAATCTCTATTGTCAAGATCAAAAGAGGTTTATGACTTAAGTTAATTCAACCTAGTCCAACATATATTATAATATAAGTAAATATAATTATATATTAAAATATACTTATATAATTTTATGTAATTATATTTAATATTTCAAAATAGATAAAATACATTATATTTAATATTATAACACAACCACCAAGGTTAGCGACCACAAGACTGTGCTTAATGTAATGGCACCTTAGAGGACGTTAATGGCCTAGGGGAGAATCATAGAGAAAGGGATCCTAGGGTTATTGAGCCCTCTTCCTTACTACTCTCGAAAAGCCTAACATTCATATGAATGTCTAATCATTTTAAGGGTTAGTATACCAACCAACAAAAGGGTAAACACAATGCCAAAGTATAAACATAATGACATGTTCAAAGATATAACCAAAACAACAATAACCATAATAAAGCTCTTATGGTCCTCAAAATGAGAAATTCCTCACTTGATCATGGCCAAAACAAAGTCAAAACATAACCCTAAATGTCTAATGAGGCATAAAATGATCTAATGTAAAGTCTTAATGCATGAAAAGTCACCAAAGGCACTTTAAATTTGGTCATTGCTCCATCATTTGAATGAATAGGGTCCTTGGTTATGAAAACCTACCCTTATTCTGTCAAAAGAGCTCCCAAAATATCAAAGGAAAGCATGAAAATAAGAAGAACCCAAATAGAGAAATGAAAGGATTTTACAATGCGTTCTTTGTCAAAGTTGGTTGTATAAACTAACTTATGGTTTGCACAACATATAAAGTTGGCTATACATACTACATAAAGTCTATACAAGCTATTAAGACTAAATTTTTGAAGGAAAAAAGAAGAAGAAAGTGGAAAGAATGAGAGGGATAAAGGGGCTCCTTTGGATGCTTCTAATTATTTCTTTGCCCTTAAACGCTTACAAATTTGATTTAATCTTTTAAGAATGCTATGGAATGCAAGATAAGGGACCTTGTTCTACCTTGGGATTGAGTGTTAATGGGTTAGGGTTCGAGTTCTTTGAGTGTCAAGGTATTTGTGGAGAGGTTTTTGCAAAGTTTGTATAGAGTTATCCACGTCTCCCCTCCTCTTTAAATGGTGTGGCATTTATAGAGGAAGAATGATATACTAGACTCAGGAATAGTTTTGGTTGAATAGTATTCATGACCCAACATAGACAGGGCCATGAAAGTCTGAGAATTACAGCTTAAAGGATGTAATACAACTAAGTGCTTAGTTGTGCAGCCCTTTGGTGTTGGTTGTGCAGCCCTTTGGTGCTGGTTATATAGTCCTCTTAATGCCTTAAGTCAAGTTTCATAACCTTTTTTCTATTAAGGTTTTAGGGTCTTATTTGTATAGCCATATGCTTAGTTGATAGACCGCTTGGCCATCAAATTTTTGAGTTTAAAAACCTTCTTTTTATTAGGTTTAGGGCTTGGTTGTATAGCTAATAGATTAGCTATACAATCAAGGTTAGTGGGTTGTATAACCCGATAAACTGGATTGGCTGTAACATCCCTAGTCACATTCATTAGCATTATCACATGAGCATATGCATTAGATAAATAATCATTTAGAAGTACCATTGCATTTGGGGACATTGGAACATATATGTAGTGTTTGTATAGTTGTATGGCAAATTGTTTTA
>CATIWR010198452.1:0-14935 GCA_949677035.1 Omphalea diandra
ATATATAAATAATGTCTCTATATTTTCAAACCAAACACAACAATAGCAAGTTTTAGGTCATGCACTAGGTAAGATAATTCATAAGGCTTTAATTGTCTAGATGCATATGCAATTACCTTACCATGTTGCATTAAAACACATCCCAAACCTTGATAAGAGGCATCACTATATACTACAAATCCTCCATTACCAATAGGAATGGCTAACACTAGAGTATATGTCAATCATTTTTTTAATTTGTTAAAACTCTCCTAGCATGCTTTAGACCACTGAAATGTTGCATTTTTTCGAAGTAACTTAGTCAAAAGACCAACTATAAGTGAAAACCCCTCAATAAATTGACAATAATACCTAGCTAGTCCTAAGAAACTTCAAACTTCTGCAACATTCTTTGGGGTTTCCTATTTTACTATTGCTTCAATTTTGTTTAGATCCACCTCTATGCCTTTTTTAGAAACTATATGTTCTAAAAAATATCACATGGTCAATCTAGAACTCGCTCTTGCTTAATTTAGCACATAGTTATTTTTCTCTCAAAATTTGTAACATAAACCTTAAATGTTTTTCATGTTCCTCTTTGCTCTTTTTATACACCAGTATGTTATCAATGAACACAATTACAAATTTGTTTAAGTAAGGCTGGAACACTTTGTTCATGAGAGCCATAAACATAGTTGGTGCATTAGTCAAACAAAATGGCATCACTAAAAATTCATAATGCCCATATCTAGTTTGAAAAGTTATCTTCGGTATGTCTGGGTTTGCAATTTTGAGCTGATAATATCCTAATTTCAAGTTAATTTTAGAAAACACCCGTGCTCCTTGTAACTGGTAAAACAGATCATCTATCCTTTGTAAAGGATACTTGTTCTTCACAGTAACCTGAGTTAACTGCCTATAATTAATATACAACCTCATTGTCTCGTCTTTCTTTTTAACAAATAATATTGGGGCACACTAAAATGACACACTAGGTCTGATGAATCCCTTTTCAACTAGTTCCTGTAATTGGATCTTTAATTCTCTCAACTGAGTTGGAGTCACCCTATAAGGTGGAATGGATATCGGTGCAGTTCTTAGGACTAACTCAATTGTGAATTCTATCTCCCTATCAGGTGGCAAACTAGGTAAGTTGGCTGGGAAAACATCTAGAAACTTATTTACCATGAAAATATTCTCAAGTAATTCATTTATGAACCTTATGTCTACCACATGTGCCAAATAAGTCTCATAACCGCTTTTAATCATGCAGAAAGCCTTGATAACAGAAACTAGACATGCAGGTACAATTTGTCTTTCCACTTAAAACATAACCCTTATATGATTTAAAGATTCCAAAATAACTTTCTTAGTAAAATAATTCACTATTACATGATATTTGGACATCCAATCCATACCCAGTATCACATCAAATCACAGTGTGGCAATAGTACTAGATCAGCATTCAACTCAACATCATCAATGTGAATCTCACAATCACAACATACCTTATCCACAGTCATCACATCTCTCAAAGGAGTACTAATACATAGATTAAAACCTAAAGGTTGATGTTTACTGCATAATTGTGATGCCATGTTCAATGAAATGAATGAATATGTGGAGTTAGAATTAATTAATGCATTAACTTCTAAATCATGGAGAAAAAGTTTAGCAGTGATTACTTCTAAAGTGACAATAGCTTTTTGCCTAGTCATGGCAAATACTTTGGCCTGTGTCAGGGGTTTAAAACTCTGACCTTCTGATTGGCTTATACCTTGGCCAATTATGGTTGTTCTACCTCTGCCTCTACCTCTGCCAAATGATGTTCTAACTCCACTTGCTTTTGAAACTTTAACTGTGGACTCTGATGTAACTTTACCTCTGCCTCTACCTCCCTCTGACATTCTCGATCTTTCAAGACAATCTTTAAGCATTTGATTAAAAGACCCATAAAAGTAGCACCCACCAGTCAATTTTTTACATTCACCCATAAGTTGTCTGTCACAATGTACACATGAGGGTCATTGTTGCATAACCTGGCCTTGGCCTCGGCCTGTATACGATGAAACTCTTAATCCTCTACCTCTCTAATTACAATAACACCTCTAGCACTGGACTATGATGGCATATAATCTCCACATTTACCTTTCTTTATGTTGAAATCTCCCATAAACTTAATAGGCCCTCTTTTTACTCGTTGCTCTATCTTTTCTTTTTCTAATCTTTCCACCCTGATTGCAATAGCTTTTAGCTTAGTATAACTTTTAAGATCTACAGCTGTGATCTTACTTCTGATCTCATATCTCAGTCTATCTTCAAACTTTTGACATTTGTCTTTGCCAGTGGCCACCATGAAGGATGCATAATGAGATAATTGATTAAATTTTACCTCATACTCGACTATAGACATCTCTCCTTGTTTTAGGTTCAAAAATTCCTTTCTTTTATCATCTTTATACACTTCTGGCATATAATTGTTATTGAACTCATGAAGAAAATCATCCCATGTAAGCATTAGACTCTAGATATGACTCCCTAAAATGTTTCCTACCAATCATAAGCATCCCCCTATAACAGTGATACTGCATGATCAAACTTTTCTTATGGTGTACATTTCATCAAATTCCAAACTCTTTGTATTCTTTTTAGCCATGTTTCTGGCACTGATGGATCTGTGGTACCACTGAAGTCCATTGTACCCTATTTTATTAATTTGTCATACCTTTTTTATCTTTGAATTTATGGACCCTGCATTATTGGTTCACCAATTCTATGTTGTGGTTGCCCATGAGATATGTGTTATGAATGAGAATGTGTAGGAGATATAACTCAGTCAGTAGGTTGATCTCTTAATGTTTGGCATGAAGCTTCTATTGAATGCAAATCGGTTGACTTCTCTCTCCTTTGTGAGCCATGGGTACTACTATGACTACCCTATATTAATGCCCTATAGACCTACAAGACTATGTCATATGACAATGCATAATAGTGCAAAAGTCATGTCATGTTCATATGTATGTCCCTATCGAACCTATCCCAGCTCTGATACAAAAAACGGTAATGACCATTTTCATTTACAAATCATGACATTTATATCCAAAAATAAATATGCATAAAGGTTTATTCATTATACACACATAATCTAACATGTATTTAATGTACATATATGCTAACTAATGTTTAAGTCTAGTGACCATAAACTAGTTCCTATGTAGATATATGTACATGACACAAGGAGAAAGAGTTGGAATTCAACCAACTACATGTGGTTTATGTGTCTCGATGCAAAACTTTATGCACTAAAGTATTCAAACCCTATGCCTCAGTATTTGAAAAGCATAATTGTGATTTGGTGAGTCGTGACTCAATGAATAAAAATAATAATCAGATTCTTATGGCACAACCAACATAAGAATATCATTAGGATACATTACAAGAATAATAATTGATTATGCAAGTGCAACAGATTGGTTTTTATCTTGACCTTGCAAGGCAAATGTTGTTCTTGAGAATTCATGTGATTCAAGTGACATTTGATATTTTGTTGGCCAACATATAACAAGCGAATCATTTGATCAATAATATATGCCAATAGGACATATTCGTCCCTTTTCCACCTGATTTGCAAGTGTTTGACAAACCGATCACAACATCCTTTTAGTTCCATATGCAATTGTTCATTCACAATGGTATACCAAGTAATCATTAAGAGCATAAAATTCTCACTTGACTTTTATTCATATGAAAATTCTAACAATTCAATCACATATACATGCAATAGAATATAATCATATTATATAATTATCACACATACATATTAGAATCTAATTATGGTTTTTTGCTCTCCTTTTGATGTGACCAACCTTTATGGTAGGTTTGGTTCTCCCTATAGGGCTTCCTCAAAGTGTTGAGATCCTAAAATTTGATATATATATATATATATATATACATGGTTATAAGTATGTCAAAATGATTATGAATGCTTGATATGCAACTATAGCATGATCCATGCAAAATGTACTTAGTGTTTATTCATATTTTCTTTATGTCACAGCCTCGCCTTGCTACACTCTCATAGTAATAACTCTAGATATACTTATCCAAATTACTTGATTCTTTTTTTTTTTCAAATAAACTAGACACATAATGATGTAACATATTCAAATTGTAGATTAATATAAGACACATAAAAAAATGCAATGAATTTTTGAATTTTTGAATTTTGCCCTATTTCAATGTCATCCTAATTTAAATAGGTCTTACAATCTTTGTTATATCTCAAATCGTACAACTCCAATTGTAAAAATGACCAATCAGAAGTTACAAAACACATAAAGGAACATTTTTAATGTTTTATTCATTGTCTAATTCAGTCTATAAAGTCACCGAAACAAATGACCAATCTCCGGGTGAATAGGCTTTCAACATATTGACAATCAATCATAATGAAGGGCCAATATCTCAACAACCATGTTAAATTTGGGAAAAATATTTAATAGCTATGTAGATCAGAATAAATTAAAAACTTTCAAGTTTGTCACATCAACAAATTCTGAATCTATGGCCATCAAATTCTTAGAAAACAGAATTATAAGAATGATGAGGTCTCATCGATTTTAGGGTCAGTCACAATCAATGAACCATATTTCTTTCCACACAACCAATCAAGCAAAAATGATTTATAGGTATTTAGAGGGGATATAACCTTACAAAATTCATGTTTTTCACTTTGTCTAAATCCAAACATAAGGTCATCAAAACATAAGAAAATAGAAATACTGAGGTGATTTATATTAGTTGTGAACCAACCTTAATAATGGAACCATATCTCCTCATAGACACTAAATTAAGCAAAAATGTTTTACATGTATTTAGATGAGGTATAAAGCTATAACTTTTATATTTTACACTTTCCCTAATTCCTCTTATAGGGTTATAAAATCATGGGTACAAAATTATGCTCTAACAACAAAACCAACACAATCAGCTCTTGTTTCTCTTGAATTTTAACTTTCATACATGAACTTTACCTCAAATACTTCATAATTCTTATTAACCATGCATGATTAACATGTCATGAGGGATCAATTTCATATGGGAAGAAGATAAATTAACTTACCTATTTTCCTAGAACCAAAAAAGCTTAGGATTCCTTCCTAGACAACTCATTATTCTCCCTTTCCTTCTTCTTCTTCTTCTTCTTTGTCTTCGTCTTCTTTTTCTTTCTTCCTTAGCTTTCTTTTTTCTTTTGTTAACCCTCACATTTAACCTCTTTATTCTGATCCTAAAGGCTGAAAATTCCACTTGTAAATTTATTGTAACAAGACAAAATCATGGTGTCTCATTTCTATTGGTTAGGAGCTCACTTTTCTCCTTTAGTCCCTCTTATTTACTCCTTCATCGATATCCTAATCACCATATGTTCCATATACTTTTAAATAAGCTCTAAAACGCCATTATTTATGATACTATAACATGCATACAATATAAGATAATTTTTCATGCAATTATATAAAACATTACATATATGTTCAAGTGTCACAAATGCAATGGTGCAAATGTCATCATCATTCTTATCCAATTCATATATCTAAATGATCATTTATCCATTGCATATGTTGATGAAGAATTGATGACAGGGATACGGTGGGAACTTTTTTATCATATCAAAGAGGCCTCTTATCTAGAGCTTATAGTTGAGTTCCTTACTACTGTTAAAGTTTTGGGAGGTGATGCTCATGCATACGCATAAGAAGAGACCATCAATTTCAGACTCTTCAGGAAGATTAAGGCCAAGTGAGTTGGTTAAATACTTTGATGCCATTACTGCTAGAGTAACAAAGCATCCCACCATTTTAAAATTGGTTGTGAACTAGTTTTGGAAGTCAACCACAGACAAGAAAAACAACGACAATAGTAATAACAATAAGGCATCTAAGATAAAAAGTCAAGCATTGAGGATCGCACATCGATTTATAACTTGGAACATCAACGGTAGAGCCCAATCAATTGGAAATTGCATCATTATGGACCTCTTCTATCTTTGGTGCATGAAGAATAAACAAAGAATAAACATACCCCTATTCTTAATGTAAAGGATAGACAGTCAAGTAGAGAAGTGAAATGAGTTTGTGGTGAGACATTACATCACTAGAATTACCAAGTATGTGAATGTCATACCTTCAACAGAAGTGGAACTTGAAGTAAGGAACATTGTGTTGAAGAAACTACCACATAATGAATCCATTAGTAAAAAGATGTTATTGAGTAAGGGGATCCTTCAAAGGCTCAACTCAAGCCTAATAAAAGGAATTCCATAAGAAGAAGAAGTCCCTAGACTAGACCAAGATGATGAAGAAGTTGAGGAAGCCATTCGAGCAGGGATCGTTATTATGGAAGAGATAGGTATAAGTGCTCCTGCTCCTGTTACTACTTCTACTACTCCTCTCATAAACTTTGAGAGAAAAGTCCTTGATCAACTTGCAACACTCTCAAGTGCAAGTTGGTAAAGGCCTAAGATTTTATGACAAGCCTTTGGCACTTAACTATGTAATGACTAGTGCTTTGGAGAAAAAGTATAAAAGATGTTGGCATTATAGTTCATGGGCAAAAGAGTTGGTAGAGGCCTAGGGACTGTAAGATGTAGAATGGCTTTCTTTTAGAGTCTTTCAAAGGCTAGGATATCTTAAGCTTAGAAAATCCTTGAGAGCTCTTATTAGTTGTCTCCTTTTTTGCATGTTAAGGTTCTAATTAGTTTTGGTGTAAGGATTGCTTAAAATATGCTCCTTCTCCCTTTTGGGTGCTAGTTGAACTTTTAGTAACAAGATTTCCCATAGGCTTCTTCTGACTAGGTTTGGCATAAGAGGTTACCTCTTGATAGGCTGGTGAGAATGATTCTTTCTCTTTTAGGCTTGAAAAGGTTTTAATTGAAAATTAGTTTAGAAAAGAGTCAACTATTTTAGGCTTGGTGATAAGGCAATCACTTGGGCTCATAAAGTTTTATAGTTCCCCAAAATCAACAACATCTTAGACTTCATGCTTAAGATGTTTACATATGTTAGTTTCATGACCATGGACACAAAAGGTACCTAGCACAAAAGCCTTTACAGTGGGTTTGGAAAAGCCTAGGATTGAACAATTTAGGTATCCCTCTATTCTTCAGCTCCTCAAATATCTCAGACAATGGTTGGTTCATGCTGGTGAAAGGCTTAGCACTTTCTAACTTCCTTATAGGCTCATCTTTTTTAACTTTATAGACATGTGATTCCATTTTTCCCATTAATTGGTTTTCCTAATACTAAACCCTCTATCAAGATATGGCTAACCATCCTTCTCAAATTCTCATCCATGTATTGATACACCGCTAGTTCTACCTTGGTCTTTATCATGTCTTTAATCCTTTCCTCAAGTTTTTAGAGTTTCAACTCTCCCATCTTGAATAAGTTCTACGGTACTTGTGAGTTGTCTTATTTTCTTTACGAGTTCTAAGAATTCAAAGCACTAAATCAAATGATGATTTTATAATGTTAAACAAATCAATGTTTGCATGAATGCCAGTGATGCATAAGCAAAAAGTAAAACATTGTCTTTTAATCTTATTTGTTCCACACAAATAGGTATACAGGCTCTTCCTAAGACAGATGACCAATTAAAATACCAATATGGATATTAAATTCAGAGGTCCATCAGACCAACCAAGATTGATGATCAGTTTAAAAGTGGTGGAACATGATCACACTTGAGGTGCACACAAGAAAGAGGGAATGATTTTATAAGAAAAGGGCATGTTTTAGGGCTTGACTGTTGGGGGTTTGAAAATCATGCTCTTGGATGAGTTATGAGACCTATAATATATTAAAAAAATATTGATTTTTATCTACTAAGTGCTGTCAATTTATCTTGATCAATTAATTATAATTTTCAAGTTAAAAATCCGTTATTTAAGCTTTAATAAGGAACTTTTATAGAGTAGTGTAAAAATGTGCACATAAGGTATGACCATAATTTCATAACCTCTAATCTTAAACCACTATTTAGTTAAAATGCAAACATTTAAGGTCTTATTCCATGGTTCTAAGGTTCTTGGATGTGACCTAGAGGTTCAAGGGTTGCTATGGTAGACAATTCCCATAAGCTTAGGGGACGATTGTTATATAGCCCTCATTTAATATATCTAAAGGTATTTTGGCTTATGAGTGATGAATTCTTCATGCTATCTCTTAAACCTGAATGGAGCTTAGGTCTCAAGTTTAAAAATCCATCGTCTAGCTAAAGGGAAAACCTAGTGCATATGGTAAAGTGTAGAAGCTACATGAATGTGGAGAGAACTTCACTAATAAAGGTAAGATATAAATATAAACCAAAGATTCATGAAGTAAACTTCATTAGTCCCTAGTGGAGTCACCATAGTAGGCACCTTGATTTCCTGGTTGTGCATAAATGAGCGGAATCTTGTTTGCAACTACTACATTTGATTGATCAATGAGGGGATTGAGAGGACGAGGGTTATACATTAGTAATAACCCTAAAAATGGCATCCTTATAGGATAAAAGCTCTTTTTCCTAAGTTGTGGTCAATAGAGGACCAAGGAAGGATGATACATTAGTATTGTCCCTAACTGAAATGTAGAGTGGCCACTCAACTTTGATTGGGACAAGAATCTAGGCAAGGATAAATTCTAAACCTATTTAAGTCATTTAGAAGCCTAATCCATCTTCACCCCATCAGAGATTAGGTTTAGAAAGTGGGCATGGCTTAAGGAAGATGTTAGGCCCCTTAAACCACTCGGATTTAGGGATCCGACCTTTGAGTATCTTTGGTTCATTTTTATATCTTGGCTTTTTAGTCAATTTTTCATTTATCCACCAAGTCACATCCATTCAAGCAATCCACCAACCATAACAAATTAAATATGCAATGTATGAATGATATGCATGATGCAAGAAAGTAATAAATAATATATATAAGGCGAGGATGCAGATATATATCCAAATAGTGGGATTATCATGCAATGAACTTAAATTAACATGAAACATGTATTAAATGGATCTTTTAACCTACAAAAGGAAGCAACATTAGTCTCTAAATCAAGAAAAAATAAGAAGAAAAAATAGCCCTTAAAACTTATTAGGAATGGACAATTAAAGTTGGAGTATACCATTTTATCATCACCTTATCCTTAAAGCTAAGTGTCTTAGCATATTAGTCCATAATGTCTAATGCCATTTACTATGTTAGCGATCAATTAAGGAGCATATTCTACTCTCCAATTTATCATTAAACACATAAAATATGTAATGAATCATAACACACATCAACAACATTTATTAGAATAAATGGAGCAACATAAAAAGAGTAAACATACAAATGGAGACATGAATGAAATTGGGTAGAATATAAAATAAAAAAATTCAGGATCATAGGATGATAGAATCCTCTCCTAACCTACCAAAACCATCTTAGATAAGCCAAGAGCAAAAGAGGTTACACTTCTAGCCATAGAAAAGCTAGTATGTAACTAGGATGTGAGAATGACCAAAACACCTAAGAATGTTAACAAAAATCTCTAAAATAGAATAATAAACACTAAAATTGTGGTTCTTAGATAGTGGACCATCTCCCAAATCATGGATTCGATACCCAATTCACTAAAAGGAGTGGAAGATCTAAAAAATCCATAAGAAGGCTAGTTTAGACTGTACCAAAGGTGTAACATAATGGAAATAATAAAAAAAACCAAATAAACACTCTAACCACGTTTCTAACAATGATGAATCAAAAGGTCATAGGCATTAGAAACCTCTTCTTTTTATGTTCATCCATGATCAAGCATGTAAGACAAAAGAAAAAAATAAAGAAGTCAAAAAGGGTGTAAAATACACAAGCTACATCATTCATATTTGTTGATCATTGCCACAAGAGTGAGGAATTAGGGCCATAGGTCTTTGTAACCTACCCTACCATTGCTGTAAAAGGCTAACAAAACCATCAAAGAACTAAGAAAATCATAAGAACATAATATAAGACAAACTGTTATGGACAATGTTGTGAGCAGTACTAAAGGGTTGTATAGACCACTAAGTGGTCTATATAGACTATTTTCATCTGTATATCTCACTGGGCCTATTGAACCAAAAATAAAAAATAATGAAGAAGAAAGGGAAGGAGAATGAAAGGAGTGAGGAAAGAGTCATTGGATGCTCTAAATGTTTCCTTTTGCCTTTAGAGGCATTATGATGTTAGAATTTTCTCCAAATATAAAGAGAAATGATGTTAAAAGTTAGTGTAAAGTTTGGTTTTCCTTGAATTCATTAGGTGTGTGTTTAGAATTTGTGATTCTTATTTAGATGAAGGTTTTTAGGTTTTGAGAATCAATTTTGATAGAATTTAATTAGGGTAAATTGGCATTTTCTCTCCTTTTAAATGGAGGATATTTATAAAGAGAAAATGAATGCAACTGAGCGCAATGGCTTGAATTGCACCTAATCCCTTCTTTACCATACTCTCTGATGATAGGATCAATGAATATTCTAGAGTTTACTATTTGGAAGTAATCTATATAGAACTTGGTTGTCTATACAAATTATTGGTCTTAATAAGTCACTATTATAGAATTCTTGCTTTTAGACTTCAATGGCTTATCTAAATAGCCATTTATATTGGTTGTACAATCAAGTAAGTTGGTTATACATACCTCTATTGAAATTTTAAAATTGGCCTTTTGGGCTTAGGCTTTTGTGGGGTGGATTTGGTTTAAGGTTTATCCAAGCTTTTGCAACTTTCTTAGGCACTATTTCTCCTATTCTTTAGAAAAAAATTCAAGTAGTTTCTCAATATTAGACTCACATCTCAAGGACCTAAAATCTAATGCTCGCAACTTCTTTCTAGCTTAGCATTAATTTTCAATGGAAGTAAAGTTATAGTTATTGACCATACTATCACATTTAAATATCAGCTTAGTGGCCTTTTGTGCCTCTTATTTTTACCCTCTTTAGTGTTTGATACTAGTAATATTTAATTTCTAAAATTTGCGACACTGAGCTCTATATCATGAGCTAGAGTAGTTAATTTTTCAAAAGATCATGGCTTAATTCCTTTTAGAATATAGTAAAGTCCTCAGGCCTTTGATATATATATATATATATATATATCAATTCTAAAAGTTTCAAAAAGTTTATCTTTACAGTTCATGCTCAAATTTCTCCACCTCTAGATGTAGTCAATGACTAGCTCATCCTTATACTAATGAGTAGAAGTACGTTTGACCATGTTAACAATACATCGACTATTATAAAAGCGATTAAGAAACTCAAGCTCTAATTGAGCCTAACTATTAATCGAGCCTGACGTCAAATGTATGTACCAATCAAAAGAATTACTTTTAAGTTATCGGTCAAAATTGCTTGATGAGGAGATCACCATATGTTCTAAAATTATTAAAACTGTCGACAAAGTGAGCAACATGCTATTTATGATTTTCCTTACCATCAAAATGCTAAAATTTTGGTGGTTGATAATTTTCAAGCATTTCTAACCTATCAATCCTTTGAGCATACGACTTCGCATATGTGTAGGAAAGTTGAGTTACACTCTCAAATTGATCTCCGACAGCTTTCTTTATTAGCTCTTTCAATTGAATGATAAAAATATAAAATAATCAGTAGCCAATTGAATGGTCTTTATAGCCTTTGAAGCAACAATACTTTTAACAACCTCTTGAGGTTACTCTGAGGTTCCGAGCACATAAGCCTTTCCATTTTGATTTTGGATTTTACTCAATAAAGATGTGATTTACGAATCATTTTTTAGCATTTGCAATGATGAGACTTTCCATCATCTTTGTCAAATTAGCATTTTGTTCCTTCACGATCAAAATGCTTATAGTCATCACCACCATAACACCACTCAATGATGTGTGAAGATAGGTTGAACCAAATCTACCACTAGTATAAGCAGATATCTTACTAAAGGTTAGCCTTCAGTGAGGAAGTGAGGAAAGATGAATCACTTTTAATTGTTCCAAATGCTTATGAAGGGATGAAGAACTCCTATAAAAGAGGGACTAATCATGCATATACATCACCAATAGATTTAGTTTTGAAACTAGTACCAGACTGACATTAGTAGTTGACTCAATGGTGAAAACAGTTTGGGCCTTCAATTGAGCAATCTTACGAGCAATGGTCTTTATTTTGGAGAAACTAAATTAGATTGTATGTTGAGAGAATTGATTTGCACTTTGAAAGAAAAGATGAGAGGCAGAGATGGTCCTATTAGGCATATCAACAATTGAGACAGGAAAAGCAAGTACAAATTGTCAAATTTATAAATAGGCAGCTTATAATCTCTAATAATTTTTACAAAGAAATAAATTTTTGATTCGACTCTTCAGACAAAAATAAGATTTAAGGGTCAGATGGGCTTGATCTTAAATCAAAGATGAAACCCTTCTTTTGATTATAGAGAAGAGTGTTAAATATAATTTGAAGGCATTATGGCTTGATATTGAATCAAAGTTGGATCCTCTTCTTATCGAACTGGAAGCTTAGAGGCTTGAAAGATCTAAAAACTTAATTTGCATAGTGAAGGTTTTTACAGATGTCCTTGTACAATCGTAAGAGCTTTTATATTTATAGAGGTCTTTGAAGTAGTCTTTTACTTTGTCAATAAAACTAATGGATAAGGTCGTTTTATCTCAAATTTTTTTTATCTAAAAAACCTTTTGAATGGCCCATTTTGGCTTATGACCATTGGTTCTTTCTATGTCATTTAAACCACATGACTTATTTTGATTATCCATATATGTGAGTCCTAAATAATTTAATTAATTAAAATTAATTTAATTTTAATATAATTAAATTTAGATCCAAAAATTGATTAACAATAATTTAATTTAGATTAAATAAATTTATTAAATCTAACCAAATTTTAATAAAATCAAAATATATATTATTGTTTATCTAAATTTTTCATGTCTACAAAACATAAATTAACATTTAATAAAAACATAAATCACCTAGAAAATAACTTCTTAATTTTCATAATTTTTCTTTTAAAATTTTTGGATTGAAACCATCATTTGGTTTATGAATTGAAATCATCACAATTATTTCATATTAATTTAGAAAACAAAGTTTTGGCTTTAATTCAATATATTGATTTTAAGCTAAAACTCATTAGATGCAATTAGCATTTTATTATTTTACACATTTTATTTAAAATCCTATAAAATATAATATTTTGGTATGATAATAAAAAATGATATTATTATCAATAAATACTATATGTTTAGTCTCCCATTTTTAAAAATTATACTGAAATATCCCTCTATTTTCATTCTGTTAGACTTCGTTAAAACTTTATTAATTTAAAATGAAAAGTCTATTTTAGTCTTCATTTTCATTTTAATTTTCAATTTCTACCTTGCCCAATTACCACAACATAGCACCACCACCACCACCACCACCACCAACCACAACGCATCACCACCATTTCAACACCACAAAAATATATTCAATAATAAATTTTGCTGGACAAACTCAATAAATTTCATTCAAAAATGGAAATTTTTTAATCTAAACTCAACAAACTGAAAAAAATCCACAAAAAATTCTTTCAACGAACTCAATAAAGAGAAAACAAACAAACATTCTCATTTTGTCTTCATTGTGTCCTTTCACTCTCAATACTATGTAACAAAAGCAAACAAACACCAAAAAGCTTAAAACCTTCTAACCCCAAACATATAAAAAATTAAATTTACAATTCTTTTTCTCTTTCATGTAGATGTTCTATTTGAGCCCTAACTTGCCATTTTAACTCTATTCAACTTGCCCTAGTGATCCTTCTAATGGCCAATAATCTAACAGACACTCCAGAAGCTCAAGCCCTAATGATGTTGCAAAATCTGCAGCTTAAACTCCTTTCCATAATAATAACTCCTGTCAATTTGCAAAATGTAAAAATGGAACCAAACAAAATTGCAAACAAAATCTGCAAAATCACAAACTATCCACTCCACCACTCTCCTCAACCTCATCACCCCAAACTCAAGATCTTGATTGCATCTTCAAAAAGTGTAAAGGTCGAGTTCAAACCCAACTTTAGAAGTACCATCATCAGCAGTGAACAAAGAATTGATGAGATATTCGAGGTCACGTTTGTTCTGGTGGCGTGTTGATTTATCTATCTTGTTGTGTTTCGAGAACATTTTCTTATATTACTTTGATAAGAAATTGAAGAAAATTATTAGATTACTTATTGTTCTTTCTTTATGTGTGTTTTTTGATGGAAGAAGTCAATTTCATTGATGATTATTAGGTTTGATAATTGTTCATAAGGGTATTTTTTTTATTTTTAGGTAAAATATTTAGTCAATTTTTTTACTTTTCAGGGTTAACTCAATTTTTTGACTTTCAGGGTTAACTAACGAAAAAACTCACTAAACAAACAAATATAATTTATAATATAATGAAGTCCAAATATGAAGGTATTTTAGTATTATTTTTTAAAAAAAAGGACTAAATAGTACATTAAGGCAAAACTTAGAAAGTTCAGTGTATTTAACCCAAATACTAATTCAATATTGAAATTAAAAAAACATTAATAAGAGCAAAACATAGAAAAGGACATACAAGTGAGCTAATGAATTCTTTAATAGAAGCTATTTATTCATAAAAAAAATTAAATGAGTTTATTATAAAGAAAAACATGATTGCAAAATTATTAGCTTTCGTTTAAGAAAGTTAATTTTATATAATTAATTTCTCAACTTATGTTGATATTATTTAGTCTTTTTATTTTGTTTTATGTATGCATATTATAGTTTTATATTTAATTAGTATTAAAATTTTATATAGGAGCTTATATTCATAGTCACTTAATATATATAATCATTTATCATGTGTAATGTATGTGCTTCAATATATATATATATATATATATATATATATA